>LPNX011012676.1:1128310-1261359 GCA_001517045.1 Pseudotsuga menziesii
TATGACATTATATAGATCACACCCATGCCTACCTTCAGTCAAGGAGGCTAACTTAGCCTTATCCTACATTCAAGGAGGCTAACTAGAGCACTCCAAGGGTGATATGAGTGTCATTAATGCCCCATACTACTAACTGATGGTTACAACCAGTTAAACAGAGTAGTGAAAGTGCCCTCCATCATTAAATTGATTATTTATTGATTATTTAATGAACTAGAGTCAACAGGGGCGCCTCCAACCACTTCTGATGTTTAGTTACACTTCAGTTAACCTCATCGGGGTTCATTGAAGTCATTGATGCACTACCACTTGATGGTTGGCTTGGTGTGACATGTGTCTGACCTACTTTAAGTTATACTCAGTCATTTATTGCATTACGACTTCACTTAGGGTTCAGTTGAGTCAATTAGGGTTTTGATCAGTAGTTAACTTGAGTGTTGACTGTGGCTTACATTCAGTTAAGCTAGACTCACTCATTCAATTTGAATGACCTCCTTGGTAATCGAATTGCTTTGTCATTCATGATTGCAGCATGATCTTGTATTGTATTACTCATTCTTTGTGTGAATATACAGAGCAACTACTCATTTTGTAGCACAATTACACCATTTTCATGACTTATTGTTATTAATCTTTGATGAAACTTGTGTTTAGTCCCTAGATTACTGTGACATATTAATAAACAGTTGTGAATCCAAATAATAATCCTGTCTCCAAGAAACAATAGTATGAAGATTATATTCATAAGAAAAGATCTGATGCAGGTCACTTTGGTAGAAACATGTGTGACTTCTCTTTCTTCAACAAGGGGAATAGTCAAGGCAGAGTTAACCAAGGAAGACTCTATAGTGCCAAGGATTGAGGAATTATAATCAGTAAGATCAACCTCAAGAGGAAGGATAAATCCAACATAGGTGATAGGGTCTGTTGGGACAAACTCAACATCATAGGAGTAAAAAATTCTACAAGAAGGGCCAAACTCATCAGGATCACTGACTTGTTGCTCAAAGGGAGATCCCAAAGACTCAACAATGCCAACATAAGAAGATCCATCAACATAAGGATCAAAATTACTAAGCAAATCAGGGTTGGACTTAATCACAACTTAGTCAACATCCATAACAAGGTCAAACTGTATGATAAACTCTAGGAAGACTTCATACAAAGGAAGTAGACCATCCCAGATAGGACACATGCCTAAACATTCTATTATATCAATAGGGTGGAGAGCAGACTCCAAATTCCGTACTGGATATATCACCCAGTTAACTACTGGGAGCAAGTCCCAAGAAGGTAAGCATGAATCCATAGGATTCTTCTTAGTAGCAATTGGACACAGGGGGTATGAGGCCACATAATTCACTCGTGGTGGGGTAGTGTCTACCAAAACACTGGGAATTACCAAAGGAAAGAATTGGTCTATTGTTGGTTAAGAAGAGGGATCAACAAATTCTATCTAATCAAGAGTGACACTGCTTTTGTTATGAGGAAAGTAGATCACATGAAAGAGCATGGAAACCACATATTGCATAGCAAAAAAATAATCAGTCCCAAGGAGCATATTGAAGTCCAAAGGGTCCTCTATTACCATAAGATAAACTAAGACGGTCTTCTCACCCAAAGTAATAGGTGTTTGAGTAAGAACTCCCAAAGTTTTACTAGTTCTTCTATCAAATCCAGCAACTGATTATCAATCAACATAAGGATGGGAAGCCCCATGCCTCTCCAAGAATGCACAGATAAAATACTAACAGAGACTCATTCATCTACAATAGAATGAGAAATCGTAATGTGTACAATTTGGACCTTTATTTTGAAAGGTTCATCCGAAGTAAGGCACGGCTCAGATAGGATATCTTAATTAAAAGAAGAAATATGAGGGCTTGGCAGGCATTCATTCAAAGAGAAGTCAGTTCCCCCTTTTCTAGAAGGTTATGAACTAGCAGTGAAGAAAACATGACTAGAAGACAATTCACTCTACAAAGGGAGAGTGGGATTGATCGAAAATGGAATAGATTCAACCACTTGATGAAGATCACTCTCTGAAGGAAGAGTGGGATTGACCAAATATTGCATTGGTTCAATCACTTGATAAAGGTCACTCTCTGAAAGAAGAGTGGGATTGACCAAATATTTCATTGGTTCAACCACTTGATCAACCGAAGGTTGAATAGGTTATTGGAAAACAACAAGTTGTTCAGGAACAAGATATACTTGGAACCACACTCTTCGTACCTCTGCAATGGTAGGGAGATGATGAGTAAGGTGGTCTCCCTCATAAAGATTAAAAGGGAACTTAGTCTTTCATTTTCAATGGTTGGTTTTCTCAATGGTGTCAACATGACTTGCATTGGCTGACTATTTCCCCCTAGCATGACCTCCATAGGATGGGTTGTTAAGTCCAACATAACTTGCAGAGGATGAAAAAGTGTCCCCAACATGACCTCTAGAGGTTGGATGAATGGGTCCAACATGAATTGCAAAGGTTGTATGGGTTCCCTCAGCATGAATTCCAAAGGCTGGGTGGATGGGTACAACATGACTTGCATAGGTTGGATGAGTACCCCTAGCATGACTTCTAGAGGCTAGGTGACTAGGTCCAACATGATTTGTAGAGGTTGGATGGGTGCCCCCAACATAACTTCCAGAGGATGGGTGGATGGGTCCAACATGACTTGCAGAGGTTGGATGGATGCCTCTTACTTTCGTGTATTCTTCCTTTTTCTTCGTTCTGAGTCTACTCCTTTTAGGTTGTAGGTTACTTGTATAAAAAATTTCACCACTTGAGGTGGAAAGAAGAGGAGAGGTTTCTATTGGTGAAGGGGAGAAATTGTTTTGATTCCCTTGATATAAGGTGCTTACTTGAGAAGAATCAGGAGCATTCATCACAGTCAGAGTGGAAAAAAAACAAACTAGCAGCCCTAGGGTGAATCCAGTAAGATTCAAAGTGACCATCAAGGGAACACCAACATTCCCAGTAAAAGGAAAAGAATAAAAATCCCCTAGCATGGGGGTCTCATGGTTGGTGTTTGCAGGGGTACTAGACATAGTTTCTAGCCTAACAAGAAATAAAAATTTTAGGTCCATTGGAAACCAACAACACAAAGAGCACACCACTAGGAAAAAATCCTAAGTATCCAAACCAAGTGATCCGGATCTTGGGGGTTGAGACCCGGAAGGCTTGGATGTCGAGAGAGGAGGGGATTAAAGCTGCAAAATTGTTAACATTTGAAGCATAGAGTAACATACATAGATTAAATAGCCCACATGGAGGGGTGAGGCTCAAAGATGGTTCTTTGAGCCTCACCTCTCAAACCATATCAAGAAAAGAACTCAGAACCAATAACCCAATAACTAAATAGAGTAAGATAAATGTAGGATGCCAAAAATCCTTCAATGCTCTATTGAAAAGGCATAGATCCTTTTTATAACATTATTACAATGTGCCTTGGGGCAATAGCATGGGTTAAAACCATGGGTTGTGAAATACCATGGATGAGAGAGGTACAATGTGCCTTGAAGCCATACCATGGAACAAAACCATGAATTGTCAATTACCATGGATGAGAGAGGGTGGCCTCTTTGTTTAATGCTTTTATGATGACTGAGAGTGTGTAGCCTCTCATTAAATTCTTTTATGACTCATACATCCGAATTTATACCATATTCCCCCTAAAATTCGGATCATTAAATGATTAGAATTTTAGGGGTTGAGACCCGGAAGGCTTGGATGTCGAGAGAGGAGGGGATTAAAGCTGCAAAATTGTTAACATTTAAAGCGTAGAGTAACATACATAGAGTAAATAGCCCATATGGGGGGGGTGAATTGAAAGATTGTTCTTTGAGCCTCACCTCTCAAACCATATCAAGAAAAGAACTCAGAACCAATAACCCAATAACTCAATAGAGTAAGATAAATGTAGGATGCCAGAAATCCTTCAATGCTCTATTGAGGAGGTAACATTATTACAATGTTCCTTGGGGAAATACCATGGGTCAAAACCATGGGTTGTGAAATACCATGGATGATAGAGGTACAATGTGCCTTGAATCCATACCATGGAACAAAACCATGAGTTGTCAATTACCATGGATGAGAAAGGGTGGCCTCTCCATTTAATGCTTTTATGATGACTGAGAGCGTGTGGCCTCTCATTAAATGATTTTATGACTCATACATCTGAATTTTGACCATATTCCCCATAAAATTTGGATCACCAAGAACACAAGGATACCTTCCAAAGGAGAGTCTAGGATGATGAGGGACCAGAACTAACCAATGAAGGGAGAAGGACAGTTACCCGAGCTCCTGATACAATCACTTTGGGGAAAGTGTTTGAATCACCAAACACTTTCCAAATATCTACATAGGGTTTCCTCCCACGTATGTCCTAGGTACAATGGAAATATCCTTCCACCGTCACCCGTGTAGAGTCCTAGAGGTCAAGATGCTAAGGCTACCAAAATCACAAAGAAATTATGGTTGAACAGTCGTCAGTCCATTGATGCACATGGGAAGGGTAACTAAGCCTGAAAGTCAAACATTATTAGGCACCACATGAGGCCAAAAGGAGGTACTGAGTAAGTCCCCAAACACGCAAAAAATCTGGTACATGCTCAACTGAGTATAGGAGGGGTATCTCCACAACCCAGTATCACACGACCTTGTGCTTGACTCCTATGTTAGAGAAGCTTTCTACTGTCTTTATTTATGAGATTGGATTTCCTGAACGAAAGGCCACTATGTTTGAGATTAAAGTTTTGGGTAGTTAAAGATATCCCTAACCCAAAACACTAGCCTAGACTAGTGTGTGTCGTCCTTAGAAAGAAAATGTTACTAATATATTTTAAATATTAACGTTTTTTTTAAGGGCTGTTGATTAATCAAATGTAGTAGTAATGAAAACAATGGTGTTTTGACTTGAAAGCATAATCAAGATGAATAATATGAAAGAGATTCAAAATGAAAACTTCTACTTCTCTTTTTGTTTTCAAAACTTAAAATGGAGGCCACAAAAGAAAGACTTATTTTTGTATTTTCAAAAGACAGAGGTATGCAATGCACCTAAGACAAAACCCTAGCCTAAATGCATATAAAGAAAATACTTGTTCTTTTTTTCACTTTTTTTTATTTATAAATGATAAAGAAAAACAACCTATAAACTAATGTATGCATATAACAAAGAAAAATGGATTCTTCTCTATAACAACCAAATAGACCATAGGCTGCCCTAAAATCATATAAGACCTATATTGGGAGGGAGACTTTCATAAGGGGACAAGGCAACCACTTTGGCATGAATAAGTTAACCAACAAGACTGAAGGAAATAGAGGTCAGAAGTCTCCTAAGTTTAGACTATGGCTGCCAACAGAGGCTGATCAAATCCTTGCACCACAAGGTCATGGCTAGCAAGGAGGTGGGGGGAAGAGCAATGGACAATCCCAAAGGCTTAAAAACCAAGTAAAGAGTACATTAAAGAGATTAAAACACTGTAGAAGGTTCTAAAAGAGACTAATTCCCCTTTCATGGACCCTTCTCCCTCTCTTATATACTTATCTGAAGAGTGAGGATCGAAAAGGGACCAGTTACAACCGAAAGAGCAGTTCTAAAACCACCCAAACCACCTAAACTTCAATATTTTTCCACTTTTTGACATTTTTGGCCACTTGAGGGTATATATGAAGGTTTACTTCAACAAATTCGGGAGGGAAACACAATTTTCCTTAGGAGAACTTCTGAATGGGTCCAAAACCTATTTTTAGGGTATTTCCAAGCATTTTCAGGGGTTGATGTCTTCTGGAAAGTTGTTCTATTTTTCGATATGGCCCTTCCATCCATAGGTGTCCTTTGAGTGACTGAAAATAGCTTTCATTATTGAATGGAATTTTCATTGATGTCAAAGGAGTACAATAATGACAAAGGAATAACTAAGGACATGATGGCAGGGAAAACTTAGTGTACACTACAACAAATTTGACTTTTAGAGGTGGTTGTCTTCCACCTCCAAAAGTCACTTTTGGGGGGATTTTTGGCTTTGGAAGCGGTATTTAATAAACCACCCCTAATAGCATCGACGCTAAAATCTTTGACTTTTAGGGGCAGTTATGACCCCCCCCCCCCCCCCAAAACCGCCCCTAAAAGTAATTTTTGGGGGTGGTTCTAAACCGCCCCCAAAAATGACCCATGGGGGTGGTTCTAAACCCCCTCCCAAAAGTCAATTTTGGAATTTTGGGGGAAGTTCTAAACCCCCCTAAAATTTAATTTTGGACTTTTGGGGGCGATTCGATTCTAAGCCCCCCCCCCAAAAAAAATCACTTTTGGAATTTTGGGGGAGGTTCTAAACCCTCCCCAAAAGTCACTTTTAAGGGCGGGTATAAACCCCACTCGTAGGTACCTATGGGGGTAGTTCAACCCCCCCCTAAAAGTCTTTATTACAAAACTGGGGCGGTTTTAAACCCCCCTATAGGTACCTACAGAGGCAGTTGGAATCACCCCCTAAAAATATTTACAAACCTTTGGGAGAGGTTATGAACCTCCCTCATATAAACTTATAGGAGGGCTTTTGAACTTTCCCCTCGTTGTAACATACAAGGGAAGTTTTGAACCCCCCTCGTAGTGACATATGAAGTCAGATTAGAACCCCCCTCGTAGACATAATAAATCATAATAAAATATATTTTATTTAAAAAATCAATATTGCAATATCATTAGGGCACGAAGGAATCGAACCTTCAACCTCCTACTTGTGAAGCAGGTGCTTTACCGTTGAGCTAGAACCCTTTAAGAATTGGGGAAAGGGGCAATATTAACACATAAACGTTTCTCCCATCATTCCTCTGTCCCGGGAAAAATATTATGAAGGTGAAATGAGTTGTGTTGTGCTTAGTGAGATATTCTAGATCATCTGGTGACATTGGTTCAGGGTTTTGGTGAAATAAAAAATTCACCTTGAAAATGGCACAATTTTCCAAGTGTTAAAACCAGTAATAAAATTTCAGTTAGAAATTCCCGCCACATGTTGTTCCTGTCCCCAAAAATTCATCAAATGACATGTTATATTCCTTGGATATATGTCTACGTATCCATGGTTTTAGTTTTCTTTTTGGTGATCACATGTGCAAGGAATACAGATTGTCAAAATGAGAAAAATCATAATGGCCACCAAAGATAAACTATTAAAATGTGTCCGTGTTAAAACAAGAATTGAAGAGGTGGTTTGGAAATGCACACCATAGGATGTGGTTGTGTAGATAATTTCATCCAAAGGTGTGGGTTTGTTATCTTGTAAATTTTCTATCTATCCCTGGGTTCAGTATCCATAATAAAGATCACATGTATGAAATATAAATTTTCCAAATAGAAAAAAACTTTGTCTTAGAAGCCATTTTGAAATGCCCGCCAGAGGTTATGTGTGTGCCAATAAATCTATTAAAAAGTATGAGTCTCTTCTCTAATGATCTATCCATATATCCATAGTATCAGATCCTAATATGGTGGACACACATGTGAGATATGGATTTTCCAAGTTGGAGAAAAAAAATTCTTCCTGTTAAAAATAAATGAAATCTGCCTAAGTGTTAACACTGGTTACAAAAGGCTATTTTCAAATCCCCACCAACTGTTGTCCTTGAGCCAACAAATTAATCCAAAGGCATGGGGATGTTCTTTGGTTATCTGATTTTCCAGCCATGGTCTCACATATTTATTCTGGTGGTCACAAGTGCAAAAGATAGGTTTGAAAATTTAAAGAAAAATAAAGTATGATTGTGTAAAAAATATGACTACACAGACAATCAATCCAAGATTGACTAAGTGATGAAAAATTGACCTAAAACAATTTCCTTATGAAAATGTCCACCATAATTCATAGGTAAAAGTAAATGCTTGCCCTAACCTTCCATGTTGTAGCTTGTTGAAGTACCTATCTAACCATGGTTTCATTTCTCATAAAAAGTGCCTAAATATATATATATATATATATATATATGGGTCTGCCAAAACAAGTCTTTTTGGGAAAATTAGTCAAACTTGCCTTGGGAAAATGATCACCATAATTCATATCTTAAAAAAATAAACTCCCCATCCTGTAAGGATGTATCTTTTTTACCTGGATATCTAACCATGGTCTCAGTTTGTCTTAAGAGTGTTTGTGGAGAAAGTTATGGATCTGCCAAAGTAGGGGTTCAGACTATTTTCTGCACCAAGTTTACTAAAATGCATGCCTAGGTAAGCGGAAGAATATTCTGAAGGTGAAATGAGTTGTGTTGTGCTTAGTGAAGGTTTTGGTGAAATAAAAAATTCACCTTGAAAATGGCACATTTGTCCAAGTGTAAAAACTAGTAATAAAAGCTCATTTAGAAATTCACGCCACATGTTGTTCTTGTGCCCAAAAATTCATCAGATGACATGGATCTATTCCTTGGATATCTTTCTACCTATCCATGGTTTTATTTTTCTTTTTGATGATCACATGTGCACAAAATACATTTGTCAAATGAGAAAAATCATAATGGCCACCGAGGATCAACTATGAAAATGTGTCCTGTTAAAATCAGGAATTGATGAAGAGGTGGCTTGGAAATGCAAGACATAGGATGTGGTTGTGTAGATAATTTCATCCAAAGGTGTGGGTGTGTTATCTGGTAAATTGTTTATCTATCCCTGGGTTTAGTATCCGTAATAAATATTACATGTGTGAAATATAAATTTTCCAAATTGAAAAAACTTTGTCTGAGAAGCCATTTTGAAATTCCCGCCAGAGGCTCTGTGTGTGCCAATAAATCTATTAAAAAGTATGATTCTCTTCTCTGATGATCTATCCATCTATCCATAGTATCAGATCCCAATATGGTGAACACACGTGTGAGATATGGATTTGCCAAGTTGGAGAAAAAAATGTTTGCTCGTGAAAAATAAATGAAATCTGCCTAAGTGTTAAAACTAGATATAGAAGGCTATTTTCAAATGCCCACAAACTATTTTCCTTGAGCCAACAAATTAATCCAAAGGCACGAGGATGTTCTTTGGTGATCTTGTTATCCAACCATGGTCTCACATATTTATTCTAGTGTTCACAAGTGAGAATGTCAAGGCTGCAAATTTAAAGAAAAATAAAGTATGACTGTGTAAGAAATATGACTGCACAGACAATCAATCCAAGATTGACTAAGTGATAAAAAATTGAGTATGTGATGAAAAATTTCCCTAAAGTAGTTGCCTTATGAAAATGTCCACCATAATTCATAGGTAAAAGTAAAAGCCCACCATGACCTGCCATGCTATAGCTTGTTGAAGCACCTATCTAACCACATTTTTATTTCTCATAAAAAGTGTCTGAAGAAAAAGATATGGGTCTGCCAAAACAAGTATTTTTGGGAAAATTAGTCAAAATTTCCTTGGGAAAATGACCACCATAATTAATAGCTTAAGAAAAATGCACACCCCATCATGTACGGCTGTAGCTTGTTTAGTTGGATATCTAACCATGGTCTCAGTTTTTCTTAAGAGTGTTTGTGGCGAAAATAATGGATCTTCCAAAATAGGGGTTCAAGAAGTTTTTTGCACCAAGTTCGCTAAAATACACTCCTAGGTCAGAGGAAGAATATTTTGAAGGTGAAATGAGTTGTGTTATGCTTAGTGAGATATTATACATCATCTGGTGACATTGGTTCAGGGTTTTGGTGAAATACAAAAATCACCTTGAAAATGGCACAGTTGTCCAAGTGTTAAACCAGTAATAAAAGGTCATTTAGAAATTCCTGCCACATGGTGTTCCTGTGCCCAAAAATTTATCATATGACATGGGTATGTTCCTTGGATATATGTCTACCTATCCATGGTTTTATTTTTCTTTTTGGTGATCACATGTGCAAGGAATACATATGTCAAAATGAGAAAAATAATAATAGCCACCAAAGATCAACTATGAAAATGTGTCCAAGTGTTAAAAACAAGAATTGATGAAGAGGTGGTTTGGAAATGCATGCCTAGGATGTGGTTGTGTAGATAATTTCATCCAAAGGTGTGGGTATATTATCTGGTAACTTGTCTATCTATCCCTGGGTTCAGTATCCATAATAAAGATCACATGTGTGAAATATAAATTTTTCAAATTGAAAAAAACTTTGTCTGAGAAGTCATTTGTCCAAGTGTTACAACCAGTAATAAAAGGTCATTTAGAAATTCTTGCCACATGTTGTTCCTATGCCCAAAAATTTATCATATGACATGCGTCTATTCCTTAGATATCTGTCTACATATCCATGGTTTTAGTTTTCTTTTTGGTGATCACATGTGCAAGGAATACATCTGTCAAAATCAGAAAAATCATAATGGCTACCAAAGATCAACTATGAAAATGTGTCCAAGTGTTAAAAACAAGAATTGATGAAGAGGTGGTTTGGAAATGCATGCCATAGGATGTGGTTGTGTAGATAATTTCATCCAAAGGTGTGGGTCTGTTATCTGGTAACTTGTCTATGTATCCCTGGGTTTAGTATTCGTAATTAAGATCGCATGTGTGAAATATATTTTTTTCAAATTGAAAAAAACTTTTTCCGAGAAGCCATTTTGAAATTCCCGCCAGAGGCTTGTGTGTGCCAATAAATCTATTAAAAAGGATGAGTCTCTTCTCTAATGATCTATCCATCTATCCATAGTATTAGATCCTAATCAGGTGAACACACATGTGAGATATGGATTTTCCAAGCTGGAGAAAAAAAATGTTTGCCAGTTAAAAATACTGCCTAAGAGTTAAAACGAGTTACAGAAGGCTATTTTCAAATGCCCACCAACTTTTTTCCTTGAGACAACAAATTAATCCAAAGGCATGGGGATGTTATTTGGTGGTCTGGATATCCAACCATGGTCTCACATCTTTATTCTGGTGTTCAAAATTGCAAAAGACAGGGCTGCAAATTTAAAGAAAAATAAAGTATGACTGTGTAAAAAAATGACTGCACAGACAATCAATCCGAGATTGACTAAGTGATGAAAAATTGCCCTAAAGTAGTCGACTTTTGAAAATGTCCACCATAATTCATAGGTAAAATTAAATGCCCGCCCTGACCTTCCATGTCGTAACTTGTTGAAGTACCTATCTAACCATGGTTTCAGTTCTCATAAAAAGTTCCTGAATAAAATGATATGGGTCTACCAAAACAAGTCTTTTTGGGAAAATTAGTCAAAAATTGTCTTGGGAAAATGACCACCATAATTCATATCTTAAGAAAAATTCATGCCCCATCTTGTAAGGCTATAGCTTATTTACCTGGATATATAACCATGGTCTCAGTTTATCTTAAGAGTTTTTACGGAGAAAGTTATGGATCTGCCAAAACAGGGGTTCAAATAGTTTTCTACACCAAGTTCACTAAAATGCACGCCTAGGTCAGAGGAAGAATATTCTGAAGGTGAAATGAGGTGTGTTGTGCTTAGTGAGATATTATACATTATATGGTGACATTGTTCATGGTTTTGGTGAAATAAAAAAATCACCTTGAAAATGGCACAGTTGTCCAAGTGTTAAAACCAGTAATAAAAGGTCATTTAGAAATGCCCGCCACATGTTGTTCCTGTACCCAAAAATTCATCAGATGACATGAGACTGTTCCTTGGATATCTGTCTACCTATCCATGGTTTTATTTTTGTTTTTGGTGATCACATGTGCAAGGAATACATCTGTCAAAATGAGACTAATCATAATGTCCACTAAGGATCAACTATGAAAATGTGGCCTGTTAAAAACAGGAATTGATGAAGAGGCAGCTTGGAAATGCATGCCATAGGATGTGGTTATGTAGATAATTTCATCCAAATGTGTGGGTCTGTTATCTGGTAACTTCTCTATCTATCCTTGGGTTCAGTATCCGTAATAAAGATCACATGTGTGAAATATAAATTTTCCAAATTGAAAAAAAACTTTGTCTGAGAAGCCATTTTGAAATGCCCGCCAAAGGATCTGTGTGTGCCAATAAATATATTAAAAAACACGAGTCTCTTCTCTGATGATCTATCCATCTATCCATAGTATCTGATCCTAATTTGGGGAACACACGTGTGAGATATGGATTTTCCAAGTCGGAGAAAAAAAATGTTGTCATGTTAAAAATAAATGAAATATGCCCAAGTGTTAAAACCAGTTACAGAAGGCTATTTTCAAGTAACCACCAACTGTTGTCCTTGAGCCAACAAATTAATCAAAGGCATGGGGATTTTCTTTGGTGATCTGGTTATCCATCCATGGTCTCACATATTTATTCTGGTGTTCTCAATTGCAAAAGACAAGGTTGCAAATTTAAAGAAAAATAAAGTATGACTGTGTAAAAAACATGACTACACAGACAATCAATTGCAGGGAGGATAGGTAAATCCCATGGCCAACAAGAGACCATTGGGTAGTAGACAATGGAAGGGGATACTATGTATCTTGCTGAAGACACCAGTTTGGTCTTTTGATATAGTATCCACATCCAGATGTAAGAGGTTTCTAGTTCTAACTAAAAAGACATTGACAAATAAA
The DNA here is from genome assembly GCA_001517045.1 of Pseudotsuga menziesii. Taxonomy (NCBI): domain Eukaryota; kingdom Viridiplantae; phylum Streptophyta; class Pinopsida; order Pinales; family Pinaceae; genus Pseudotsuga; species Pseudotsuga menziesii. The sequence goes on from LPNX011012676.1 coordinate 1,140,834, forward strand.
CCACCTAAATCACATTTACACTATCAGGAACCCTGAGCTTCTCTGCCTCTTTCAGAGAGTGTGTTTGTTACAAAGGTATTTCAATTACATCACTTACAGACATATCCCTAGGTGTGATAATACGATTGTTGATTCATTAGAAAATTACACTCTAGGCTGGTATATTTCCCATTCATAACTTTTAAAAATAAAACATGGTCCATTGTAAAATAAAATAAGTTGTAGAAGACATGTAAAACTCATGTAAATATAATTTATCCATTTGAAGAACATATAAACACCAAAACTGACTTTGTAGATATATATATATGTAAAGTGTTTTACAAAAATATGGTCACGAGACCTCATCTGAAGCACTCTATGTTTTAGGCATACAAAATGATACAAAAATCTTGAAGCTAGCAAGCTTTCAGGGATACATCATGCAGACCACATAATAGCCCTTGCTACCCTATGTATAAAGTGACTGAAGCGGACCGATACTCCCACATTATGTCTTTGAAACCTCCTAGGGAGGTCATCTATAGTAGCATCCGGTATATCCAGAGTCAACCGTTCTAGGTTCTCTTCCAGCTCAGTGAGCTCATCGTCATTCAGGGGGATCCCCCAAGTCATGCATCACCAACATCTACATGTAAACATTAGGTCTTTTTACCATCCATAAAAATCATAAAACATAAAAATATAAAAAACATAATCTACATCTTGGGTATTGCTTCTTACCGATGTCACCCCACTGAGTGCCAGATGGTAGTGGTAGATCGGGATCCCCTCGAAAGTCGATCCCTGCATAGGTATAGTACTCAATCATGAGGATTTGATCATTCAACCAATAGAAGAAGGGAGCCTCGAATTTGACCTTGGCCCCTCCACCTCTAGTGTGGGCCATGATCTCCACCCACCTCAGCATGCAGGGGTCTCTAGCTATAAGCTCAGTGAATACCACCTGGGGTCTCAAGAGAGGTACTCTCTCAAAGAAGAAGCATGCTAAGATGGTCCCATACCGAAACTGTTTCAGCTCTCCTTGTCGACACTTCGTTAGCTGATCTTTGAACAAAGGAAACAATGCCTCGGCCTAGTTGAACACCGTGGGTGCCATTGCCTCCACAGCATACATCATATGTGACCGGGATGCTTGGTGGGGCCCTTGTCTCCCAGCCACCCTCTGTATAGTAAATAGAATGGTATGAAGTGATAGACCCCTCAAATCCTTTATTGGGATCTTCTTACTTTACATCTTTGTTCTTGGATAGCAGTGGTGAACAATAAGTTCCTATGTGGTTATGTCCCCACCTTGGGATCTAGTTAGAGAGATAGGTGATCCTTGTCTAGAAAAACCAGTCAAAAAATAAATTTCCTCCACCTCCATAGTAACAATATGGGGTCCCACCTCAAAATACTGATGTTCTAGATTCCACATCCTTAGGATGTACTCCAGTAATCGTACATGCGATAGCATGCTAGGAACGTGGAAGAATTTTAAGAGGCCACAGCCTCCCAAAGAAGCTATGGAAGCCGCATCTCTTGCAGCATGGGCATCGTCATCACCATGTTTCCTCTCTTTTCAAGTCACCATTTTTGAGCAAATGAACTATCAAAAACCATTAATAAGGAATTTAGAAGCGTATCCAACATTTAGAAATGCTTGAAACCTTTTATTTTGACTAGGCCACCTATTTTTTTGGCACCACGGTCGAAACCATGCTTGTTCCCTTAGGACAAAGCGGTGCCACTGCTTGAGTAATCCTGAAAAATGTGAGGTTCTTATTGGGCACCGCTCTTCCTATTAAGGCTAGAAGCGGTACTTGGGATGCGTTTTTTAGGCTTGACCTTAAAGCCCCAAAACTCAAGAAAAATGAAAAATGGAAACCATAGTGTTATCCCTAAAGTTGGACCTAGACTACAGGGGATCCAAGCTTAAGGAAATCTTAAGTCTGATAAAGACTAAATCAAAATAAAATCAAATCAAAATANACCCAGTCGAGACCTCTTCTTTTTTCAAGCACTCAGACTTACACTGACTAAATAGTTTTTAGAAACAAAACAGATTTGTTTTAGATCCTACATTCTTGCTAACTGATCCTAAGATCTTGCTATGAATCATCCCTCAAGTTCTCAAATGTGTACAACTGGAAAATAACCCATGATTCCAGAACTTCATTAGCTGACCAGACTTCTTATTGATATGCTTTTGCCTTATCGCTCCCCCTATAGGTGGCAGCCTCAACCAACTCACATCCAGCTCCAGGATAGCGAGCCTGTAATAGCATTGGGGACAAAGTCGTCCTTTGGATCCTGAAGTTCGGGCTCTGCCCTAGCAGCAATTACAGTCATCAACAGAACCTTAAATACAGATCTCTCTTAAAATCAATTGAGTGTTGTCATCTGGAATTGGCAGCAGCCTCCTCATCTTGTTCGCTATCTGCATCATTCTCTACCGTCTCCTTAGCCTCGCACTTGATTTCATCTACAATGCTAGTAGCTTTAGGTATAAGACCCAACAGCTTGAACATTTGTTGATCGGCATCAAAGTCATTATTAAGAGTGGTCAACAATTTTTCACCAGTAAAAATAGAATTTGCCCCAGCTAGAAAGCATAATGCCTGCTCTGGCAGAGAGAAACGGACCCGCCCAGCAGACAATCGAACCATGGCCTTTGGCATCATAATTCGTGCTGTTGCTATCATNTCCCCAGCTAGAAAGCATAATGCCTGCTCTGGCAGAGAGAAACGGACCCGCCCAGCAGACAATCGAACCATGGCCTTTGGCATCATAATTCGTGCTGTTGCTATCATACGAATCATTTCCCATATTTCAACTGGCTTTTGATCTTGAAGAGGTGTGCCTTTGACTGCCAGTAAAGCATTTATAGGAACACTCTCTGGGTGCTCAGGAAGTGTTGCCAAGGTGTGTAGCAACCCAACACAATCTTCGACTTGTTCCCCCAGTCCTATTATTCCTCCTGAGCAGACACTGATTCCTGCTTCACGAACATGTTCAAGAGTTTGAAGCCTCTCATCATAAGACCTGGTTGTTATAATGTTGGGGTAAAATTCCCTTGACGTGTCTAAGTTATGGTTATNTGCCTGCTTCACGAACATGTTCAAGAGTTTGAAGCCTCTCATCATAAGACCTGGTTGTTATAATGTTGGGGTAAAATTCCCTTGACTCCTCCTGAGCAGACACTGATTCCTTCTTCACGAACATGTTCAAGAGTTTGAAGCCTCTCATCATAAGACCTGGTTGTTATAATGTTGGGGTAAAATTCCCTTGACGTGTCTAAGTTATGGTTATAAGCTGTAAGGCCAGCCTTTTTGAGATCCTCTGCTTGTTGCTTCTCCAACATACCCAAAGTGCAGCATACTTCCATTCCCATGCCCCTGATTTCTTTCACATAGTCAAGAATTTGATTGAAGATGAAGACAAGACTGATAACAGGCAATTGCTTCTTCCACTCGTCCATCTTCTCACGTTTCTTATTCTCATCATGAAGACCTGGATTACGGTAGGGCTTGAGCTTTCGGTCAATGTGTCTCATGTCTTTGGCTACAGGAATCTTGGCATCCTTTACCACAACATCAATATCATTAAGAAAATTAACACGGTCAATGTGTCTCATGTATTTGGCTACAGGAATCTTGGCATCCTTTACCACAACATCAATATCATTAAGAAAATTAACAAGCTCGGCCTCTGCATGGCTGCTTCGTTGTCGGCTGCAAATACTCTTCACATACATCAGTCAACATGTTTTTGTCAATTTCTGATTTCGCAGTTTCTTGCAGAGCCTTCAGCCTCTGTAACGAGTCATCTTTTGCTTCAAGAAAGTTCTCGATATCATCTGCAAATCTATTAATGGAGAGATATGGTGAATAGACAATAAGATCAAATCCAAGACTCAGCACATTAATGAACACTAAATAACAGCTTGCATGCCTGAAGAACAAGCATCTCATTTCTCAAGATAACTTTGATGGTCTTGTTGAATGCCCTTGCCAAGCTCCTCGGATGAAACGTGGAATTCCTCCACCTTGCATGAAGTGTATATGCAAGTTAACATAATATGTTTAGGATTATGCTCCATTACTGACCACCGTNGCCCTTGTCAAGCTCCTCGGATGAAACGTGGAATTCCTCCACCTTGCATGAAGTGTATATGCAAGTTAACATAATATGTTTAGGATTATGCTCCATTACTGACCACCGTAAATAGAAACGTTTGAAGTATAATATAGCAGTTGCCTGAATTTTATGAGGAAATCTAAAAGCTCCACAAACTTCTTGCATCTTCTGTTCATAAAATCTCAGCATGAGTAACTCTTCACTGACAGTGAGGGGCTCTAGGAGATGCCTTTTAGTACCATTTTCTTCTGTGTCNCTCTACAAACTTCTTGCATCTTCTGTTCATAAAATCTCAGCATGAGTAACTCTTCACTGACAGTGAGGGGCTCTAGGAGATGCCTTTTAGTACCATTTTCTTCTGTGTCAATTCCTTCTCCAGGGTATACTACTGACCCATCAAGTTCAACTTATAATCTTGTAGATCCATACTGTGTGTCCATGCAAATATCCAAGGAATTGCACGGAGGTGCCCAATCCCAGAAGACGTTTTCCTCCAAAAATGTGTTCTCAGGCGCATATTTTCATTTGATATACCATGATATAAATGATAAACTTTTCAATAAAATACCATTTGGAAATTCTGTCATTAAAATTCAATATGCTATCCATTTGGACCAATGCTGCCAGTGAGAATTCACCATATAACATATACTCCTTTGCACATACATAGGTTTATAATCAATGAATAGAGACTTTGATGTTTTAAGGGAACAAAAGGAACCATAATGCTGAGAAATCAAATATAAAATATGAAACAAAGTAAAACTAAAAACCATAAAAACGAAGCATAATAATTTTTTTTTAAAATAAATAGGTGAAAAATCCTAGAGATAACACATAGAAAGGAAAAGGAGGCTTCTAGCTCTTAATTGGATCTGACTGCTCAGAAAATAGTTGAGAAACAACTCTGGATTCTTTGACTGAAAAGTGCACACCAATTCTCCCAAAACGCTCTCCAAGGCTTGGTAAATGGTAAATGAATTAGTTTTTACTATTTACTTTGGTTTTTATAAGGGATTTTTAGGGTTTTATATTATTTTTAATGATTTTTAAATCATTTTCATTAAAAATACCCTTTATATAGTTTATAAAAGTTAATTTTAAATGTGTTTGGGAGACTAATGGCCTTTTAAAAAGTTTTGTAGGGATAAAAATGTATAGTATTGTCTATGGGGAAGTTCATTTTTTGAATTTTTCGTACTTCTGAAAAATGGAAAAGGTCCTTGAGCGTTCATTTTGACACTTTGATCATATTCCCTAAACCTAGTATCAAAGTTTTGAGTCTTTTTTCGATTCTTTTCAAGCTCGGAAAAACCATTCATCGTGAAAAGAAACCGAATGGACTCTTCTTTAAACTCTTTTCAAACTCCTTAAATGTGAAAATATTGTTGAGCGAACTTGTCTTCTTCACACTCGTAAAAGTACTTGAAGTGTCATCTTTCCGACGGTATTTTATCTCTTTTTTGGTTCAGATTTACTAATTATGAAAAAGGACCCTGTGGAGTTTTCTTACGTCTTCATTTAGACTCGTTAAACATGAACGACATCGAGTTAAATTTTATTGGACTCGTTAAATCAAATAATGTGAGACCCTCTTTTGGGAGTGAACCCCCCCTTTCTCAGGTTCATGAAATATATGAGAATGGACTTGTCTTTAGATGAGCTACAATGAGTGTTTGTTACCCTCTTTGAACTCATAAAAACAAAAATAGGCACGCATCAATCATGATGGGGAAATTAAAGGAAGGGAATCAATTCATTTTGAAAAATAAAATGGCAGTTTGTAGTCACCTTTGAACATGGAACTTGTTTGCATTTCATTTAGTCAATTGGGTATTCAGCTTGTCTCTGATTCGATCCACTTTCATGAGTCATGTCACTCCTTTGAGTCTTTCAAAGAATGCATTGTCCATTGTTGAATTGTGCTCCGCCTCGTCAAGTCAATGTTTCCAAGTCTTGTGTCGTGCTGCCCAATGTTCAAAGGGAAGTTGAAAGTTTACCTCTGTAATAAAAACCACCTCTGTGTCAGTACCTTTTGATTCAGTCCTATGGTTACATCATCTACAACATTCCAGAACTTTGTTTCGAGTTTTGTGTCATTGATGTGGGATTCATCATGGCCCTCCTTCGATGAGACTATTCCTGTCGACATCAGTTCATCATGCAGGAATTAGTCTTAGAAACAAGTTTAGTACCTTGAGATCTGTATGCCTCAATAATAGATTCTCTCTCTCTCGACATTGGTTCATATCATTGACCTTTGATCGATAGGTTCGACTGAATATTTGAAATCAAATCATCTATTCACACTCGGGAGATTATACTAGGGTACGTTGGGAATCATTTACATTAATGGTGATCTCCCTCGCACTTGTTAATGATTCACATCATTTATTGGTAATCAAGTGGTTTCTACCATGTTCGACTTCAAATCATTTTAATCACATGGATAGAATCATACTTTGTGGAAGACGAGATGAAGACCCTGGGTATCTGTTAAAAGCACTCATAGCTTTCCCCCCAGGTTGCAATGGACTATATTGTATGAAGTCCTAGCATGGATCCAAATTTGTATGGTCATGGTTGTGCTCAAATTTTTGTTCATTTGACATAGATCTATAGTGTATGTCTGGTAGCTATGTCCCAAGTTTGAGTCCTCTATCACATGGATCTACGTTGTATTCTAGTAGCCATGTTTGTTAATCTCTCCCATGGATCTGACTTGTATTGGTCTGTAGCCATGATGAGGAAACATTTGGTCATGAGTCAAAAGTATTGATGTATTGTAGATGCCTGGTTGATGATGATGTCCGATCAAGCTAATTCTTTCCTTGAAATGATAACTTGCTCTTTCAAATCTCTCACCTATCATATCACTCTAGCCTCATGCTTTGGGGGGGATTTTGTTACACATAAATGTTGTCATCATCATGTGATGAGGTCCCAAACATCAGTTATTTCCCTAAATCCCAAGTTGTGAAATGAAAATACTGGCCGAGACTTCAATCTTACATATAAAAACCCAACACCGCTTCTTCCCTTAAGGCAATGGGTGTTACCTTTTTTAGAAACACCTACCATCTCTTGGCAGGAGGTGGTGCCACTACCTTTTCCTCTTATTCAAGGTGCAGTTCTTCCCTCTCACCACTCTCTCATAGTGGAGGAGAAGCGGTGCCCTTGGTAAAAAGTGAAAAAGAGAGGTTTCCACGAAGCTTCTCGAAGGAAGGCTTTGTGGAACCCTTATTCCTACTCCTTAGGACCACTTGGACTCGAGATCCATCTTTTTGGGATCTCCTATCCACCTCACCCACCATTTAATCAACCATCCCTATCCTCCCAAGGCCTATAAAAGAAGGCTCATACCTCATGGTTGAGAGAGAGAAAAGTTATGCTGTTGCATTGACATTCTGGCCTAAATTAGTAGGGTGAGCATAAGAGAAGCAAGTTGGAGCTTTTGGGGACAAGGAATTGGCATGTGAAGGAGCATATCAACACTAAGGTGAAGGTTGTAAACTTATTCTTTATTATTAATGCAAAGTTGGTGCCTTTCCCGTAAATTATGTTGTGTTATAATCATGTATTTTACTATTGGATTCCTTAGTCATTAACATAGATTTGTGGATTATATTCTGGTGCTTTTGATCTTGTTTGCTGGTTTCATGTGATTATGTAGGTACATCCATGAAGAGCCATCACCACAAGGAACAACTACACCACTCCATCAAAGGGACTCATTCCATATTTACACCACTTCTAGGGGAAGTCTTCCAACTCTGTTGTAACTCATTTGTTCTAGATCTAAACCATTATGACCAGAGGAACAACTCTTGTTCAAAAGAGGTGCATTTTTTTTAGAAACAGTTATTTAAATGAGCCAATTACTTCCTTTTGATTATTAAATCCAATCATTGAATGCATCTATGAGTTTGGTGGGGAATCTCCTCTCATGTAGTTGTGGAAGCATCAGATGAATATCCTTCTATGACATTTGTAAGGGTCATTTTCTTCTATGGTATAAGTTATATTAGTTGTCTCATCACCTTTCCCTCCTATATTTTGGAGTCATTCACTCATTTTCCTATTATCTTGTAGATTTCTACTCTACGTAGAGCTCTCCTTCATGTTGTTCATACCATTACCAATTATCATACTGTGTATAACCCATAAATTCAAATTTGAAACTAGAGCTATGTATTTAAAGGGAAAAGGATGGCCTGTAAGTGAGCATTGAGGTTGGCCAGGATATAAACCTTTACCCATTGAGTTATGTTACTTTTTCATGCTTGAGAAACTATGAATTAAGGCTACAAGTATATCTCCAACAACTTATATCATGTTGGACTCCATATATACAAACACTAGTAATCACTTGGAAATATGTATCATCCGAGAGAGACGTGAATCAATGAAATGGATGCTTGATCCTGGAATGGTTTTGTGTGGGGCAAGTATTGCTGGAGCTAAGGATGCGGTGGATGAAAGTTATTCCTATAGATATTTGTATGAGCATTTGGATAAGCATAAAGAGAAGAATGCATCATGGGTGGAGAGAAACAAGCCTATAGGTGTGTCCTTCACCCTGGTGGCTTCATAGACCAACTTGGGGGTGGCCTCTCAACATAAAGAGTACATGTTGGATAGGGTGCCTAAGGTTGGGTGGAAAATTTCTCTTACATGGGAAATTGATTCTATCTTCTTTGTTTAAATATAAGTATTCTCTTTGTATATTATGTGCAATGATTTTATAAGTATGCTTGTAAATTAATGTGTTGTATGTGTGGATATAGTTATTTCTACAGTGTATTTATTTATGCATTTGCGCATGCATTTTTAATTGCTATAAATTTGTAATATGGTCATTGGAAAAAATTTAGAATCCCAAAATTCGTCCATGTACCCCTTTAAGAGTCAAAATGATGGATGAGGATGTTAAACATCAATTCAATAGTGGCACAAACAACCTTCCTCTTCCACACATAATGTACAAGAACCTTAGCTCTTGCACCTTAAACTCTATGCCTCTTTCTCTTATGTTCTCTACAGGTTCTGCACACATCTCATTATTTCTCAAGGGTGATGTCTACTCATGACATCTACCCGAATCACAACATATTCCAAATTGGTGGCCATACCAATGAATATCTCTTCACCAAACCAACCTTTTGGTGTGACCTCCAATCAGAATCCAATCTCCAAGAGAATGTCGACTCTTCAAGGCTCTAATACCTTGTTGGATAGTAGAAGCAAAAAAAAAAGAATTTACAATATAAAAAAATACAATGGAAATCACAATTACACAAAATAATCAGCGTTTCATGTGGTAAAACCCTAATCAGGGAAGCATCCATGGGAAAATGGAAATCGATATCTTATTGCTCAATCTTGGAGAATGTTAGGATATTTAGACACTTAGGAGTTAGTTAAGATCAACTTGTGTAATATATCCATTAGGTAAAAGTGTGTTTCTTTAGTATGCATTTGTATATATTCTAATCCAATGGTCACAATATGTTCTAGACATAGAGTGATCCGGCGGTTCAAATTCTCTTAGATCATACCTACCATTGATCCATGGCTTAACACCCGATTGGTCTATGATCTCTATTTAAAGAGCATAGAGGGTCCTTCGCTAGTTGATCGATTATGAGAAGCTCATGTAACTTTCTTTCTTTTGCATAATAAATTGCTCCAATTAGCTATTTGGCTGGGGCCGTGGACTGTTTCCCTCTCAAGAGTTTTAACCACGTGACAAACATCAGTGTGTTGATCTGTGATCTATTTGTGTGAAGTGGTTGCTAAAGGTGTTCGGTATTTTGGTAGTACTCTGTGTACCCGAACATGGCATCCGAGCTTTTATGAAGAACCGCTTTCGGTTTTGGTCTAGATCTGGAACCAGTGTTGCCGAAACTTTGAAAGGGTTTCTAGTTCTGGATTTTCTATGCATTTTTGGTTTGTGGGAGATATTCCATTGCGTTCGAAGCGTTGTTTCCATTGGGAAATAGTTTTCATTTCATCAAAAAATGTTTCTGTTTGTTCCAGAAACACCAATTTCGGCAAATCTGAAGGTATAATGTTACAGTGACGGATTTGTTTTTTTTAAATCTCTCATATCTTATCAGTTTTATTATTAGATATTTTTTTTTTAGTCTCAGACTATTGCCTTCCCTGACTGTTTATGCTCTTTGTCATGCACCTTGTGTGATTGCGGCGAATCAGAAACAGTAAGGGAAAGTTTTTTTCTTGTCTTCTCGGCTACCTATGCTCTTTATCATGCACCTTGTGCGATCACGACAAATCAGAAACAACGGGAAAACTTGAAAACGTACACTTTCTGGGTAAGCTAACCAAGATCTAACCCCATTGTGTGGAAAAAGTTTTTGTTTATTTTTGTTTTTCATTTTTTTTTGTGATTTGCAGGAAAAAAAAGCAAGCACGGAGAACAAGAGAGAAGAGTAAAAAAAAGCCCCCTTCCTTTTTCCATTGTTTTACATACCTTTTAAACTTACCTCACTTGGTCCAAAGTTGCTTTCTTCCTTAATAGGTCTTGAGTTCAAGTCTTATTAAGCTACTTTTTAGTGCATGCAATTTATATTTTCAAGTTACTTTATTGTAAAAGTGCATCTCACATAAATAAAATAAAATAAAAAGTGAGTCACTTAAGTCTTTTAATTTATTGTCGCACTATTTAAAAGTAACATTATTGTAAAAGTGATTCACTTCAAAACAACTTTATTGTAAAGTGATTGTCAAAGGTTGATCTTGGGAAGAGGGGGGTTCTTTTTTTTAGTTGGTCAAGTTAATATCTACCATGTCACTATTGGGGGCATCTTCAACATTTTCTTTGATCAAGCATAACTTCATCATCCAGAATCGGTTTTCAGTGCCGTTTTTTTTAAAATCGCATATTATTTCCAGCTCTTTGCAATCAGATAGTTATTTTCTATTTTTTCAGCCATTATTTTACAGTATGGCCTCCCCTTGTGATATTATACTTACAATTTCTAACTATTTCTCATGGAAATATCGTATGGAGGATGTTCTACGAAGTATGGGACTTTTCAGGATAACCTCAGGGAAAGAAACAGAACACACTGATGATGATAAGAAAATTAAATGGGAAAATAGATGTGATGAAGCTCATGGATTGATTGGGATGTCAATCTCTACTGATTTGCGATTCCACATATCTGGAATTGATGAACCTGATAAAGCTTGGAAAAAGTTGGAATCTGTGTTTGGTAAACACAATGAAATTCAGGGTCATCAACTTGAGAATGAGTTGCTTTCCTTGAATCCAAATGATTTTTCATGCATTCAAGTCTATTTATCTAAGTATAAAACTCTTAGACTCTTATGTGTAGAATGCAAGATTAAGAAAGAAGACAAATAATGTATTTATCATATTTTTTCCAAACTAGGACCTGTATATTCTATTTTTGTATCTACATTCTACTTTATGAAAGAATCCTTGACTGCAGCTAGCTATCAAGAGCCCAGTCTTGAATCCTTTTGTGCTTCCTTAATTAGAGAGAAAGATAATCTCATTCATCTTGGAATAATTAACAATGCAATACATCTGGGAAATCCTTATTGTCCCAACAGAAAGAAAATTCCAAGCCTCCCAAGAAACAATTTTTTTGCAATAATAAACCAAACAACAAGGGTCCCAAACCCTCTCAGTCAGCTCCTTCTTTAAAAAATGACAAAGGATCCAAGCAAAAAGGAAAGAAGACTACGCATCATTGTAATTTTTGTGGGAAAGATAATCATGATGAATCTAAGTGTTTCAAGAAGATGGCAGACTTGGAAGCAGTAAGGAAGAAGCACCACATCAGCATAGATTCATCTTCAGAATCTAACTCTCATGGACATGCACTTTGTGCTTCTGGTTACTCTTATATTGCATCTTCTTCTTCTACTTCAAATGAATGGCTTATTGATTATGGAGCATCTTATCATATGGCTAAGGATCAAGCCATATTTTCTACTATGCATGAATGTAACACCAAACAAATATTTGTTGGTGATGATAGATCTCTAAGTGTTGTAGGATCTGGAACAGTTCCAGTAGAAAATGGTAATTTCAGTGATGTACTGTGTGTTCCAAAAATTTCTTGCAATTTGTTATCAGTCTATCAAATTACTCATTCAGGTGAAGGTAAAATTATGACGTTTACACCTCACCAAGTTGTAATCAAGGATTTAAAAAATACTCAAAATGTCCTAGCTACTGGAACTGTTGATGGTATTACCAGGTTGTACAAATTTAACAACTTTGGGTCATCACCTTTTCCTTCAGTTTTTGTTTCTCATAGTGATAACTTGAGCGAACTTTGGCATGAGAAATTTGGTCACTTAAATTATCACTCATTGCAACAACTATGTAAAGACAATATGGTGACTGGTCTTCCAATGGTATCTTGCAAGGACAGTGTTTGTTCCTATTGTGTACTCGAAAAACATCATTGGGACAGTTTTGACAAACGTGCATCTTGGCACGTCTCGGTTCCTTTGGAGCTTGTGCATAGTGACTTGTGTGGTCCTCTTCCATCTGCATCCTTTTCTGGTTTCAAATATTTCTTAACTTTCATTGATGACTACTCCAGATGCACTTGGGTTTACTTCCTAAAACTTAAGAGCAAAGTATTTAACATGTTCTTGGCCTGCAAGGCTCTTGTTGAAAAACAATCTAGTCATCAAATTATTAAGTTAATATCTGACAATGGAGGAGAATATGTTAACAACAAGTTCACTACTTTCTGCATTGAACAAGGAATCCAACAACAACACACTGTTCCATATACACCACAACAAAATGGTGTAGCTGAACGGAAGAACCGCACTTTAAAAGAAATGGCTAATTGTATGATCCAATCTAAGGGACTAAGTCTTCAATATTGGACTGAGGCCATAAATTGTACAAATTACATAGTTAATCGCACACCCACTAAATTTTTACAAGGTTTAACACCAGAAGAAGCATGGAGTAAAATTAAACCAGATGTAAGTCACTTTCGTGTGTTTGGTTGTGAAGCATGGGCTCACATTCCAGATGAAAAATAGAAAGCATTGCATCCTAAAAGTGAAAAGTGCATATTTGTTGGATATTCTGAATATGTAAAAGGTTATAGACTTCTTCAACCCCATTCACATGATATAATCATTAGAAGAGATGTTAAATTTGATGAAAATCTCTCGGCCTGCGAGCCTAACTTGGCAGTTGTGCCATCTTTGGCCTGCAAGCCTGATTCGACGATTGTTCCTTCTTCTTCTTCTTCCAACTTCCTTGATAGGTTTCCAACTCCAGTTTCTGATGATGTCAGTGAGGATGAAAATCCACCTTCGCCTGCTCATGTTCCTCAAATTGCACCAGCACCAATACTTCCTTGATGGGTCCGTTCAACATGTGAAGTAGCTGGTGATCCTAGAGATCAACATCGAACACGTTCTCAGTTTCAGTGAGCCTCTTCTCTTTTGGCTCAAGTTTCCAAGAATCATGATCCATAAAATTTTGCATAAGCTTAAGGAAATCCAGATTGGGATGCAGCTATGGATGAAGAATATCGTTCCTTAATGGCGAACGATACTTGGGATCTTGTTCCTCTTCCAAAAGGAAGAAAATTTGTCAGATGTAAATGGGTCTACAGAACTAAGTATGCATCAAATGGAAGTGTTGAAAGACTCAAGGCAAGTTTAGTTGCCAAAGGTTTTTCCCAAGTTTAAGGGATTGACTACAATGAAACCTTTGCCCCTGTAGCAAAAATGAACTCCATCTGCCTTTTTCTTTCCCTTGTAGCCTTACATAACTGGGAAGTCCATCAAATGGATGTCAAGTATGCCTTCTTACATGGTGACATGGAACAATCTCCTGGATATGTTCAGAATAACTCTAGCCTTGTTTGTCTCCTTAAGAAATCCTTATATGGCCTTAAGCAAGCTCCTAGGGCTTGGTATGCCAAAATGGATAGCTTTCTCCTTGACACTGGTTTTTCTAGATGCCATTCTGACACCAATGTCTATACCAAGAAAGTAGGAAACCATCTCATCATACTTGTTCTTTATATTGATGATCTTATCCTTATTGGTAGTGACCCTAAATTTATAACCCATGTGAAATCCAGTCTTAAGCAAAATTTTGAAATGTCAGACTTAGGACATTTGCATTATTTTCTTGGTCTCCAAGTCTTGCAAACCAAAGAAGGAATCTTTATTTCCCAGTCTAAGTATGCTTGTGCTCTTCTTCGTCACTTCCACATGGAAGATTGTAAACCAGCCCCTTCTCCATTCCAGTCTGGAGTCAAACTTTCTACCACTTGTACTTCCCCTGAAGTAGATGCCACCTTGCATCGTCAACTTGTTGGTAGTCTTTTATTCTTGACTCATTGTTGTCCTGACCTTTCCTTTGTTGTTGGTCGTGTTTCCCGTTATATGCAAACTCCTCATGAAAGTCACTAGAAAGTAGCAAAAAGAATACTTCGATATATTCGAGGTATAATTCAGTTTGGGATTCATTACAGTACAGGGACGAAACCTTTGTTGGTTGGTTTCACTGATTCAGATTTGGCCGGCGATCCTAATGATCGAAAGTCTACTGCAGGTTATGTTTTCAGTCTAGGATCTGGACCTGTCACTTGGGCTTGTAAGAAACAACAAGCTCTTGCTCTTTCTTCAACAGAAGCAGAATATCAAGCTGCAGTTAATGCCAGTCAGGAAGCTTTATGGCTTTGACAGATCCTTTTAGAGTTTGGATTCGAGCAACAACAGCCTACTCCACTTTGGTGCGACAATCAAAGTGCCATCAAGCTTGCCAAAGATCTAGTTCTACATCAGCGCAGTAAACACATTGAGCTACACATGCAATTCATCAGAAATCTTGTTCATGATAGTGTTATTGAAGTTTTATATTGCCCTACAGATGATCAAGTTGCATACATCTTCACCAAGTCTCTTACAGAAGTGAAGTTTTCTAAACTTCGGTCTATGTTAGGAGTTCAGGAGTGTGTCCTTAAGGGGGGATAGGCTCTAATTCCTCCTTCCTTCTCCTAATAGTGTCACTTTTGTAAATCCTTCAATCCTATCTCAAGTTGTTCTTAAGGGGGGATGTTAGGATATTTAGACACTTAGGAGTTAGTTAAAATCAACTTGTGTAATATATCCGTTAGGTAAAAGTGTGTTTCTTTAGTATGCATTAGTATGCATTTGTAAATATTCTAATCCGATGGTCACGATATGTTCTAGACATAGAGTGATCTGATGGTTCAACTTCTCTTAGATCATACCTACCATTGATTCGTGGCTTAACACCCGATTGGTCTATGATCTCTATTTAAAGAGCATAGAGGGTCCTTCGCTAGTTGATCAATTATGAGAAGCTCATGTAACTTTATTTCTTTTGCATAATAAATTTCTCCAAGTAGCTATTTGGATGGGACCGTGGACTGTTTCCCTCTCAAGGGTTTTAACCACATGAAAAACATCGGTGTGTTGATCTGTGATCTATTTGTGTGAAGCAGTTGCTAAAGGTGTTCGGTATTTTGGGAGTACCCTGTGTACCCGAACAGATAATTACACCTCACAAGAGTAGCCTTACTGCCCATGACTTACATTTTTCTCTATGGGATTACATACATCAATCTTTCACAACTACATGAAATTGTTGCATTTAATGTTGTCTTATATTATTGCTAATTAGTTTTAACAAATACAACAATAACTAGTTACATGAACCAAATGGTCCTATTCATAGCCAATTAGTTGTCACATTTCAACATTTCCTAACCTATAACAAAAAAATATTGAAAAATATTTTATTTTACATATAAAAAAATAAAAAATTTGATTCAACAACACATAACTTTCTAGAAACTAACACTAAAAAGAATCCCCTCCAAAGTCCACTTAAAATTCCATGGTTTCATTCTCCAAACATCCAACATTTACTATAATTTTGTTTGATAAAATTGTCCTTTTACATTGTTCAAATTTCATTTCTAATTTTCATTTTCATGCCAGGACCCTCTTGTATCAATATTTATATGAACTGATACTTGATTTAGTCTGGTTCTAATTTAGCAGAACCCCTAAATTTCACCAACTCAGACAATGGTCCCACAGGCGCTTGTTAAAGAGCGGACTTCAACCCTTCGGTGAACTGGATTTCATAAAATATTTTTCTCCTCTATCCAGTAATCAATGCCCCTGCTAGTTACTCAATGAAATAGCTGAAGGACCATCAAATCTAGATCGACAATGGACTCCAAATATTATAAGTTGATTTCATCAAATATCATGCTCGTCGTTGATCTTCTTTAGGGATCAACCCCATCCATTGATCTCGATCTCCTTTACAATGATTACTTCCCAATTTCACAGCCTATTCATCTTTTATCCTCCTCTCTATTTGATCAGAGAAATTCCTACTGGCCATTGATCGTCGGCACCTTTATATATCCACCATTAAACCTATACAAACTTAAACCTTAATTATTATCGATCCTTGTAGTAATCGATTTTAGTTCCACGACCTGCAACATGGTTATTATTTCATGAAATCTCAATGGATTATCAATCTAGCTCTCACTGATTGATCAGAGAATCGATTAATCGATCTCTGTTTCTCTCACTTTCAGAAACCCTGAATTCACACATAAGTTTTTCACTCATTAATAGAGGATTTAACCAAACATTCAATTAATTAAGTCACACACTCAGATAGAATATAATTTACACAAATATATATGCCGAAATAGTATTTTTCATTCACACACTGAAACTGTACATACAAACTGTCTCAAAACCTATGTTCTTATTTCCTTAGACCCGATACATCTTTAATTGGCCTTGCTTGAGCCATATTTACTCTGGTATGGCTACTTCTAATACTCCAGTGTATCCTTCTGTCTATCTATGTATCCTATTTTATGCCTCACAGTATTACATATATATGTATAGAATTGTATTCATGAACCAATTCTGGTTTAGATCATCATAATCTGTGAACTAATCATAATTACATCAAACTCTCAAATATATCCTATGAATCGCTACCACTAATTGAGGACTTTGTTACATGATTTATCAATTGACCCAATGACCCACTCTTCCTCTGAGTGACTCACCTAAATGACTCACCATCTATATAGAATCAAATAAAACATAGGTTTATTTTCAATGTGATGGTTCAAAGACCATCAATTCAGAATTGAAGACCTCTTCCAAGTCTGGTCAAACATTGAGTTTGGAATTTGAATGAAGAGAAGGATTCTCTTGCATCAGACTCCCCCGGAAGAAAGAAATATGATCTACTGGTCATAACTTTCCATATTCAGTATGCCTGGATCCCAAAATTTGTTTTGAAGCTTTCCAGTTGCTTCATGTTGTCTTGTCTTTGTCATCTTCATTTCTTCTGGTTTCCATATCTTCTGTTGAAATGCTCCACTAGCCTTGCTTCTGTAATATTTTTATGTTATCTATCTTCTGCCACTGCTCTATCTATTTTCTCTACTGATGTAAATATTCATTCTTTCCTTATCCCTTCTCTAAGACATCTTCACCATCAACAACCTTATTTATTCAATCTCCATGTGCAGTCTATCCTCTAGCTAGTACATCTCCATTTTATTCTTTCTGAAACTATTGTTGTCCTCTTGAATCTCTGCTACTATCCACTAAATTACAAGATACTGCAGTGTTTTGAACTTCTATTTTTTTAATGATGCAGTCAAACATTAAGCAATAATATTTATCAATCCTTGGATTGATTAACCCATCTTCTAACATTTCTAACTCTTCATCATACTTTATGAGGTTAGAAAGTTTCTCTTTGTCTTCATTAGTCAACTCTGCAACAACAAGTTCCTCTAGATACTGATCACCCTTTTGAGACAATATGGCCTCTTCTTTTGTGATGAAATATTTCTCCCTTTGTCTCTCTTCATTCTTTTCAATACCTGCAAACACACACCAATATTCAGTTATAAAAACATGAGAATCTAAAGCCTCTGTTGATATTTTCTTTGGTATCCTCCCTTTGTATTTATCTAAACACAACATCAAACTTCCAACATCATGTATTTCCTCAACAGTCTTAGCTAAAACATGCATACAATATTCATTTTGTTCTTTCCTTGTCAATCTGTCATCAACAAATTCTTCCAAGAAATTATCATCCTTAGGGGACAAAATTGTCTCTTCACTTTCCATGACAGTCTCACCATCATGGTTGTATTCATTTCCTTCAACACCTCTTATCGTTCTCCGAACCAGTGTTGGTGTGTCTCCTTCTTCCACCTGCTGATCATCTTCTTCTATAGTCTCACATGACTGTTTGTCTTCCTCTATGTTAGCATATGAATTAAAATTATTAAAATCAACCATACCCAATGTAGTGGGTATCTTACCTTCCTCTTCAACTTCTTGTTGTTCTTCAAGTTCAGTCATGGTGCATTCTGCCAATGGCTCCATGTATTCACTCCATTGGGAAAGGAATTCATCCTCATGCTTGTCTTTATTCTCCTAATCATACATTGGTGCATCATAATCATGGTTGTGCTCAACTGGTGTAGAAATTTCAAAACTGTTACCTTCTTCTTTTTCTTTTCTATATTTATGAGACAATTATGCCTCTATTACTTGGTTGTCACCATAGTCCCATTTCTCTTCTTCTGCAGCATCAATTCCTCCTACGTGTCTACCAGTAGCTCCATCATCTTTCTCTTCTTGATTGTCAACATTCTCCCATTCAACCCATGAGAGTGCTCTTCTGTTATTGTCTTCACATGACAATAAGATATTCATATCCCCTATCAGAATACACTTTTGGTATTGCTTTGTTGAAAGGTCTTCATACACTTTTGGCTCATCTTCCTACAATTGCATGACAATTTGAAATGAGTGTTTATCCTCATTGTCCTTGAAAGGATCCTTCTGCTTCAACCATTTCTTCTAGAAGCTTCATGTCTTCACCATATCCATCTTCACATGGTTCTGAACCTATCGGAGTGTTCATAAATATTTCCATGATCTCTACTTCATCATCTTAATGAGATTCATTTTATGCCTTACCTGCAAAATCAAATAACTCATTAGATTTAAAAACATAGGGATTTTCTTCTCCCATTGGTTTTTCTTTCAGCCCTATCAGTGGTTGATCTGAACTCTTCAATGTGTTCATGAGACTCTCAGATAGTCTCTTTTCTTCTTCACCAAGGATGGGTCATTTCGCTGGTTCATAGTGGTAAAATTTCTTCTTAGACTCAGCTGCTCTGAGTTCTTCCTTCAACCTGACATATATCCCTTGCCTTAGTTTCACTTGTAGTGAATGCAATATTTCTATTTTTTTCATAATCCAACCATACCTCTAGTTTTCTTCTTCAACAGCTTCTTGCATATGCTTCTCAAAGCACAAAATTTCTCTGACATCCTCTTTATCCTTTGATGTGAACTTCATCTCGTTCACTTGTGGATTTCCTTCTAAGCCTTTACCTTAACAAGTTGTTACACGTGTTCTGTAGTGCTTCAACAAGCTTTCTTCTCCAGTGCTTTTCCTTTTGTCACAAATGTCCCCTAACTATAACCTCTTGAGAAACTCACCTCTGCTCTTATTGGATTCTGCAACTCCACTTCTCTTCTTAGGACACAACTAGTTCTCTATTGTCCAACCTCTGTTGGATCTTAGGTTCTGCAACCTTTATTGAGAACTTCAGATGTTCTCTTCTCCTTCCCCTAGGAGTGCTACCTGTTGTTTTCTGTTACAGACTTACTGCTGTTGTAGCCGAGTAAAAACCCTGTCTACATGCTAATGCACCTCCCTTCTGTCAAAAGGGACAAAAGGGTAGAGTCCAAATGGTTAGAAAGCAATATGAAAACAAACGATTAGCGATAATAAACAATAAACAAACTATTAAACTAACATAAACAAGATGGGACAAATATACCTTCTCTTTTCTGTAAAATTGGGCCACTATGCCTTAGCTTGGATGGTATCGCCTCTCCACAGGCTTGATGGTACGGAGGATACCTCAATGTACAAGGTAGGGAAATGGTGGGGCAATGGAATGATTGGCAAGTTGTGGGTATTGTGAGGGAAATGGTTCTGACTGTACTCACAAATGATAGAAAAATATGGCGAAGGAATAATTGGGTAATGTTGTTATGGAGACCTCCACACTATTTTGTAGTTTTTCTTGTCCTTTTCTCTCTTTTAGGGTTTTGGAACCCTATTTAGCTTTTTTAGCCCCTTTTTGGGGTTTTTAAGCCCCTTTGTCGTGTTTATCTCTTTGGAGGGTTTTTAAGCCCTTTTGTGGGTTTTTAGACGCTTTTTGATATTTTTTGAGCTTTTTGAGAGAGCATAAGGTTAAAACATAGTTATGGAGGTAAAAAATGAAGGAAAAAAGATAGGAAAAAGATGTCTGTATATGATTTGGGCCATGTAGAGCTAGTTGAGCAGTTTTTTGCGTTAATAGATTGCCCCTTGATGTGTGAGGGCAGGAGCTCATTGTATGGACAAAAAACATCATAGGATCATTAGGATAGTGGAGAGACCTATGAAGAAGTGACGCTTCCTCGCTTGAGACACGGTGGCTTTTGGTTTTGTATTAATGTTGGTTCCCATCAATGGGTGAGATACAAAGAATATGTGACATGTATATGGACGAGGAGGGCATACCCATGCTCATAACAATGTCAAAAGAAAAAATAATGGGATCAAGGCTCCAAAATACAAGAGCCAATCATATACAATTGTTCTTACATAGTGGTGGCATTGAGGAGAGGCTGAATACAATACCAATCTGAAGAAATGATACATAGGAACCATGGAATTCTCATGGAATGCGATATCTTCACAATTGATGACCTGCTGGATCTAGAAGTGTTCATAACTTGTAGGGACTCACAGATGGAGATTCAGAGTCTTTATGGTACAATATGCTGCATCACTCATGAATCTATATAGAAGCACTGCTCTGGGGGCTTCTGATCATTGTTCCCAACGCAACCCAAAAATCACAAGGGACATGAACCTGTCTGGGTCCCTCAATAGACTCATCAATGTGCTAGAGTCAGGTGACAACCGGGGTCTTCGACCAAATACTGTATGGACCAATACACTGTACAAATCTCAATGGTGTGATGATGTAGATGAATTCGAGCATGTGAGACACAACCATCCCAAGAGGCACCAACAACTCCTCTCAAGTGGTCCAAGGAACTCATCAATAAGGTTAATGAAACTAGGATACAAGGACCTTTGGGTCTATCCTATGGAATATATGTGTTTTGGTCGACAAGGGGAGACCTACAACTAACCAAGGCAATAGTGTTTCCTTGACCGGAAGCACAAGGGGGATAACCAAAGATGTGGGTACTGACACACTAAGTGGGGGAACATGGGCAGGGAAAAAATTCCTTTGTTCAGAGTAATGATGACAAGGATGACATAGAAGCAAATTAAACAGACTCATGGGAAAGGGATCATAACTGTGATACTGAGACTGTGACTGCAGACGGGAAATAATTGGGGGGAGGAAGCTTAGACTTTCGATATCCAGGCAATCCAAGGAAAACCCATTGTAGAATAATCTGAACAAAGGAGACCCGATGGGGGAGTGTCACTGAACTGTAATATATGGGGTGGCGCCTAAAGACACTATTATGACACAATATCGTGGATTTTTAGCGAGCCCAAGAAAGTAAATTCTCGATGGTTCTTTCAATTTTAGAGAGTCTAAAAACATGAAGAAGACTCCAGTGGAGTCTCTTTTTCATTGATAGTCTCTTGTGTCCGAAAAAGGATAAAAGTGCACATAGGAGAGCTTGCCCACCCTTTTTTAGGGGATGGGAGACTTCTTTACTGTTGGTAGTCCAATCAAGATGGAAAAGGTTAAACCTGTACTGACTAGATGCTCATTCAAATAATTTTATGAGCATGACCGAAATCAAGTTTGCTCGACATTATTTTCTTGATGAGAAGGCTGGAAAAGAGCTTAAAGACAACCATAATGATATTTTTCGTAAAGTTCGGTCCCAATGCCTGAGAAAGCATAAAAGGATGCGAAGGGAAATGATCTTGGCTTGAGTGTGCCGAGGTGGTCCTTTCCTTACTGTAGTCTGCACAGTCCGTAAAAGGAGATAAACGAGACTATGCATACACACTTTCAAATACTTTAAAGTGTGTGAAAGGAAGCAAGTGCGCTCAATGATATTTTCATTCATTTAGGAGTCAGAAAAGAGCTTGACAGAAACTCCATAATGGTAAACCAAGAAAGGGGCAAGTGTTCGATATATGGAAACATGCTATGTTGTGAACATGGCTGATGGTCATAAATGCAGAACATGGATGGTGCCCCCCTTGTAAGACGATGAATGGTGGTAAAAAATGGACAACTATGCATTATGGATGGAGCGAATGGCTTGTGAACATGCCAATACATACAAAGGGATATTTGCTTGATGGCATGCAAACCGAGGTGGATTCTAGGAAATGTCCCAAAAAATCACAATGAGGGAAATCAATAAGGGTCTTGTCAAAATATAGAGGTCGGACAACTGAACCCGGTGGTGTGAACGAAATCTCAAACAGACTTTTGTTCACTCTGACTAACAGTTAATGATGTTTCCCCTAGTGTAGTGGTGCACGGGTAAAAACTAGACCAAATGGAGGCCTATGGGTACATAGCTAGCTCGACATGCAAGGTGTGATTCGCGTGGTGGAACACAAATAAGAAGTGACTCTGATAAATTCCTCGAAGAAAGTAGGGAGGGAGTCAATCTAGTATAGGTCATCTCATTACCCGGGATATTTTTACACAATGGTGGCAACTTCCTATCCTCATAGAGGATGATCCATATGTGAGCATGGCCAACTAGAAAGATCTTGGAGATACCTCAACCTCCAATACAGGTCTAGGGACCTGAAGGTATGCTAGCATGGTGGTAGCTATATCATATGTGCAACATTCTATGTGCATGTGCAGACGTGGGAATACACCCTCCAGTGGGCTACCAACAGCATAGGGGAAAGGATTATATCTACCTTTTCATGTGTAAATGATGTGATGGATTTATATAATGAAATCACTGTGACTAGAAGCGGAAAAAATACTAGAGGGGGTCACTGAATCATCATAAAAAATTATGTAAAACAAAAAAAAAACATGTCCCAAGCGCTACATGGTGAGCGACTCAGGCATAGGACCTTCATCGAAGGAAATTGACCTTGCCTTGGAGACTCTGTAGTTGGTGCAAAGTACATGGGGCAGGAATATGGAATTCAATGGGGAAAACTAACTCCACACCATGGGATAAATGAAATGGGGTAAAATTGGTGGTGGTTTTGACAATTTCTCCATCATCATGAAAGTGGTTTCAGGATAGATCAGGTGGAGCTTCTGCGGTCGAGGACGGGAAAGTATTACTGGAAGTAGAGATCGTGTAAATGGTGTTGGTGTCTAAGGAGGAATTCGATGGGTGAATCTCCTCAATGACAGTTACTTCGGATTCATGAGATTGTTTCCAAAGGGTGTTAAGGACAAACTGATATTATTCCAAGTCTAGACAGTGGTGAGAATAATGGCCATACAATTCGTAAATTGTGCATGCATGGTTTGTACTTAATTATTTGTTTTTGGCAGCTGGTGGAGATGAGACATCGAATACCGAAAGGTCATCGGTTGTATCCATTGAATCAAGGTGCATATGCAGGATTGGTATCTCTGGGCAGTTCAAGGTTACATGACCATGGACATCACACAAGGAGCAAGGTGGAGTCGGGCGAGGTTCGGCTGCCACTTTGTAATTTTTTCCCCTATCCCTATTTGTAGGAGGTGGAGCTGATGTAGGTGTACAAGGAGGTTTTTGTGGGCCAGGAGGAGGGTGTGAATTGATCGCAATGGGTTAAACGAGAGTCAACACAACCTGGGGAATTGAAGGATGGGTATGTGGTTCAAGGTACCACACAGGAATCCCCAACATAAAGTTTGGTAGTTTTAAAGTAGCCATCACAAGCTTAGTCACGATTTTGGCCAGTGGGAAAAGGAAGGTAATCATATGTATTGGGAGTGAGCCCCAATAATTCCCTGGTGATTGCATTTGAGGCTGCGGCTGTGGTTGGGGTTGAAACTGTTGTTGGGGTTTGGGGGGAACGTTGCTAGAGGAAATCATGCACAAATTCACGGTGTCATTTGATTCTTGTGGAGGAGGTAATGAAGGGAAGGAAGCCATCATTGATGTGTTGGCGAACAATCCTGGGGCTAGATGGGATGGCTACGCTATCGATGGAGGTATCAACGGTAGGGATGACATTGTATGGTGTGGCTGGCCCCTGTAGGTCGTAGTAAATTAATTGGTCTACCGTTACGATCTTCTTGTCATGAGGAAACATCATAAGGTGAAAGACAGTGGATGCCACAACTCTCATGGCATACATGTAACTCTGTCTAAGGAGGAGGGTTGTAATCAAGCTGAGCATTGACAACCTCGATGTTTATCATAAGTGTTTTACCATCCAATGATATGGGAACAATCAAAAGAATGCCTTGGGGTTTTGTGGAGCAACCATCATAGGCACGGAGGGTAGTGGTGGATGGCTAGAGGGTGGGCAGCCTGGGTTTCTTCCAGAAAAAAGTCGAGATGACACAGGTAAATGCCCCTTCATTGATGATACATAAATGTATGACCAAGTTTCAAATCGATACCAAAATCTGGAAGGAAATGGTTGATGAAATTCTTGGTTCTCTATTGTACAAATCGAAAGTGATCAATCGGGAATCATAGGGGTCCACGGAACTTAGTCCAGATAACAACGCTTTCCGCTATGGTGGGCATGTTTTCAACACTTCTAGAATGGACATGGCCATAGGTGACTGGGACAAGATGTCAATGATGCTATAATTCAAAGCATATCTAGCCATGGCATTGTTGGCGATACACCGCATGGGGAATCACGGACCTCTGGGTGCCCCATCAATGGGGGGTGTGGGTAGGTGAAGGGGTTTGTTGGTTGTGGATTCCACTAATGGGTCAGCAGTTTCAGTAGTGGATCCATACTGATTTCGCCTTGTCTGTAGGTTGAATTCTTCATTTTTCATTGCTAGTAGGTGATGGACACATGTTTCTATAGGCGGGGCCATGGTGGGAGCAGGTCGGGGAAAAGGTGCGGTTGCAACCAANTGGGTTTTGGAGCACCATAGGAGGAGGACCTAGTGGTGCTAGGTTGGGTTGAGCCTGGGCTGCCATGTTGGTGTCACACTGAGCTTCGTTCTGGAGAAAATTCTTGACATGGCCCATGTGCGGGCATTCATGAGTATAGTGACTGTATATGTTGCACAATTTACACAGATGATTAGTCTGTAACAGAGTAGTTCGTCCCGGTCGATTAGGTTGTTGGGGGTTTTGTGCTGGCAGGTTAGAACCATTGTTGTTAGGAAGGTTAGGTTGTTGGACACCTCCTTATGGTTGGTTGTTACCTGGATTCCTTCCACGGTTTTTCTTACCTTGCCCTTATTGGTTATTGGGGGTTGGTTATTTAGGAATATTTTTCTAAGAAAAAACTTGAACCGTGGGCGTTAGAGGATCTGGGGCGGGGGATAGAGTAGCTTGCATGGGTGGCGCATAGTAGGCTAGAGGAGTTGTAGGGGCTACGAATCCGGTCATTGGTCCTGAATACGGCTGTGACGGCCAATTTGGCGCATGTGTGTGCTGTTGTGGCATGGACTGTGCATAAGAGGTTGTGGCTCTAGACTGAGACATCATCCTTGAGTAGTCAGGTATTTGGTTTGGTTGCACACCACTAGGGGTGTTTCTTGGGTGCGGTGGAATCATAGTATGTGCCACATAATATTGTGGATGTTGGGAGATAGAACCAATGACACCATCTGCAACATGGGATGCCACCGGCGTGTCGTGGTGGGAAGTGTCAACATGGGGAGCATTTGGTATGATGGTGTATAGGTATCCAGACTGAGTATAAATCAAATCAAACTATTGGGCCTTCAAGTTCAAGGCCTATTCCTCGGATTGGGGACTTCAAAGGTGACATCCTTGGCTATGGGTGGTAGCAAGGTTTTTAAGAACCAATCGAAAAAAATCCTGTCATCAAGATGAATCTTGCACAGGATACAGTGTCACCGCCACTCATGGATGTGGTCGGTTATGTGGGTCGTGGTGTTTTGGTAGTAAGAAAACAAGATCTCAACACCCTCGTCATATTTGATAGGAGTTGGAAGTATTGTAGGAACATGAAGGCTAGGGAATTGAAGTCCGGGTAAGAGGCTTGAGGTAGCTCAATATACCATTTGGTTGTGGTTCCTATGAGGGTGCGTTGGAACAGCGTAAGTTTGATTGAATCGTCTATAGTGTTGTTTGATGAGCACCAAAGAAGAAATGACATAATGTGGTTTTGGGGGCACTCGCCTTCCTTCCCTTCAAACTTTGGAATGTCTGACGGGAGTTTGGTTGGCATGGGAGGCCAATGGGGTTGATGGCTAATTGGGTCATTGGTTGACCTCGTCAAATTAGGAAAGTTGAGGCGAGCCATGAATGGGAGGTTAGACCCAAGTTTTGTGCGGGATGGACTGATGATGGCGTTGGATTTTTCCAGAGTATGGTGTCCATGTATGATGGGGGTACTTGAGTTTGAATTCCCACAACAGGGATAGTCAGGATGGTCACAGAAGAGCCGTTTCTCCCAGGTATGAAAGGTGGTACTATGGGAATGATAGGAGTTGGTGTGGGACCTCCACTAATGTGTAGTGGATTCACAATAGCATGTGCAATGGTATCGAGACCACTAGCAGGGATGTTGGTAATGATGTGAGGCAGGGACATGGGTCTACTGGCTACCACCCCTCCAAAGAAGGGATCGGTATTTACACCAGCCATGGGGCTAGACGGTGCAGTGAATAGGTTTGGCTCAAATTAATAGGAATCTGAGTCAGAATGAGAGGCCGTGTGACCTTCTAACAGTGAGGAGGGTTTTCAAGGAGGGCCTCGATGGTGATGGTCTAAAGACCCAAACTGAGGGGAAGCCCCCCTAAGGCATGAGGAAGAGCGTGGTGGATCAATGGTGGATTAATGGTAGTAACCAGTAATGAATTTTGGACCCCATTTTAAATGACTTCCTATTGGTTCACATATGGTCACTCGGCCACCAATACTGCCATAAGACATTGCTTGGTTTTTTCCTCACAAGGGCATTTCTAGTCAATCAAAAGGGGTCATTTCACGTTTTGCTTAGTAATTCCTCTCATTGGCTAACTACTTTGGGGTTCCTGTAGTACTCCTCAGAATGATTTTTAGGGCAAAGCCCAAGCACTTCCCACAGTTATGCAGGTTGAGACTTATGTCCTCAAAACACAAGATTTGATTAAGTAAATTGGCTTCTTTTATGGTTCGCTCAGGGTCATGAACCGAGTTTTGTTGGATTATATGGTGTGAATGTGTGCACTTTGTGTATGAGATTGTGATTTTTACTTTTTTAATATGCAAATAAGCAAATAACATGGGTTTCTCTGAACGGATCCCGCAAAGGGCTTGGATCAAAACATAGTTCAAAACCAAAGTGCAATACCAACTATAATGAAGGAAAACTAAACGGTAAGTTGTTGTGAATCAATATTGTTGAATACCCAGCTTTTGTATCCCTAAAATCAAAGAAAGAGTGTTGGTCTCCCAACAAAGTAGAAACAAGTCCACCCATAGATCCACAGGACACTCCTCAAATGTCTGGTGCTCAACAAGGAGAACGCGAATGCCGTGAAACCCCCAATGGTTTCAACTCCCTCTAGCTTCCAAGGTCACTTATTTTTAATGGAAAAGAATAATGACAAAAATGGATGCATATTACTAAGCTTACTCAACCCCCCATCTTATCTCAGAAGACCCCTAAGGGTGATGACCGAGTAGAGGAGGAAGGGCTAAATAAGACTGTTAATTTCCAATGTTTTAATAATGAAAAACATAATATAACTTGTAGAAAATAACATAAACATAAGTAGATTGCATGTGATAGTCAATTGGTGGCGAATGGGCCATTCAGACAGGTAAACAAATGTAAAACTGATTAAAAAATAGATAGGTCACTTTTGACTGCTGGGCAGCTATGATTGGGTTGTACAAACATACCACACAGTAGCGACTGGGTCATTTTTGAGGAAAAAAACAACAATGATTGTGACCTGGGAGGAAATTTGTGCCTTTAAGAGTTGGATTCGTGACTGGGTTGCGGGTTTCGGCCCGAAAGCAGAGACTAGGTTGTGCTTTTTAGCACGAAAGCAGCGATGGTGACCAAAAACTAGAAAAAATAAAAAAGAGTGGGTAGTGGCCGACAGAGGCAGGTACTGGGGTCGTAAGGACTCGGATCGGCCTCATGAGGGCCCGATCAGGGACGATTGTTAGGGAAAACTTGCAACAAAATTGTAAAACCAAGGATCCAGTGGGATCGACCCGGTAGGGTCACCAAACTGTAGCCAGGTAAAAAGCCTAGCTACATGTTAATGCACCTCCCTTCTATCAAAGGGACAAAAGGGCAGAGTCCAAATGGTTAGAGAGCAAGCTACAAACAAATGATTAGCAATAATAAATAATAATAAAAACTATTAAACTAAAATAAGCAAGATGAGACAAATATACCTTCTATTTTCTATAAAATTGGGCCACCGTGCCCTAGCTTGGATGGCACCTCCTCTCCACAGGCTTGATAGTACGGAGGATACCTCAACGTACAAGGTGGGGAAATGGAGTGATTGGCAACTTGTGGGTATTGTGAGAGAAATGGTTCTCACTATACTCACAAATGATAGAAAAATATGGCGAAGGAATAATTGGGTTATCTTGTGATGGAGACCTCCACACTATTTTATAGTTTTTCTTGTCCTTTTCTCTCTTTTAAGGTTTTGTAACCCTATTTAGGGTTTTTATCCCCTTTTGGGGTTTTAATCCCCTTTGTGGCATTTAGCTCTTTGGAGGGGTTTTTAAGCCCTTTTTGGGTTTTAAGTCCTTTTGGGGGTTTTTAGGCCCTTTTTGATATTTTTTGAGCTTTTTGAGGGAGCATAAGGTTAAAACATAGTTACAGAGGTCAAAAATGAAGGAAAAAAGATAGGAAAAAGATGTCTATATATGGTTTGGGACATGTAGAGCTAGTTGATCATTTTTTCACGTTAACAGCTGCAACCTTCTTTGTCTACTACCTTAACCTGCAAACAAACCACAATCAAACAAATTCATACCTATAAATATTCATGCCTTAACATCCGAGATATTTTTCATCTGCATTTGTCTCTAGTTTATAGCTAATGTCTGCAATTTTTCATACTACAGAGACTATACTCCTCTTCCCCAATATCTGCTATGATCCCTTGCACAAGGCTAAGCATAACCCACTCACAATTATCAGTCTTCAAATTCAATAACAATTTCCATAAATTCTTTACATTTTCTTTCTTCAACTGCTCAAGAATAGTTTGAGTCAATACTATTTTCATGCATCATAACTCCATGCTTGTACTTATCAAATCCTTTCAAGGATTTCTTCTGCACTCTCTTGTGGCTAACCATCAAATTTAACCACACAGCCTCTGTCTATAATTAATTTTGAATACCCTCTCACCTGACTAACCCTCTCAACACAATTGTTAATCTTCAATTTTAAAATGAATTTAAATAAAAAATTGTTTTACCTTTCACGTAGAATCCTTATTTTTCTGCTCTAATACCACTCTGATGCTAGGCCCCTCTTGTATCAGTATTTATATGAACTAATACTTGATTTAGTCTGGTTCTAATTTAGCAGAACCACTAAATTTCACCAACTCAACCAATGGTCCCACACGCGCTCGTTAAAGAGCGGAATTCAACCCTTCGGTGAACTAGATTTCATAAATTATTTCGCTCCATTCTCCAACAATTAATGCCCCTGCTAGTTACTCAGGAAAATAGCCGAAGGACCATCAAATATAGATCAACGGTGGACTCAAAATATTATAAGGCGTATTTAATCAAATATCGTGCCCGTTAGGATTTTCTTTGTCCGTGCTATTTCTACCAGCGAAATAGCTCACATCCATTGATCTTCTTCAGGGATCAACACCATCCATTGATCTCAATCTCCTTTACAATGATTACTTCCCAATTTCTTAGCTGATTCATATTTTATCCTCCTCATTATTTGATCAACGAAATTCCTTCTGGTCATTGATCACCGGCACCTTTAGATATCCACCATTAAACCTGCGAAAACTTAAACCATAATTATTATCGATCCTTGTAGTGATCGACTTTAGTTCCATGACCTGCAACATGGCTATTCATTCATGAAATCTCAATGGATTATCAATTTAACTCTCACTGATTGATCAGAGAATCAATTAATCGATCTTTGTTTCTCTCATTTTCATAAACCCTGAATTCATACACAAGTTTATCGCTCATTAACAGAGGATTTAAACAAACATTCAATTCATTAAGTCACACACTCAGACATAATATAATTTACACAAAGATTATGCCGAAATAGGCTTTTCATTCACATACTGAAATTGTACATACAAACTATCTCAGAACCTATGTTGTGATCTCCTTAGGCCTTATACATCTTTAATTGACCTTGCTTGAGCCATATTTACTCTATTCTGGCTACTTCTACTACTCTTGTCTATCCTTCTGTCTATCTCTATATCCTATTCTATGCCTCACATGATTACATATATATGTATACAATTGGATTCATGAACCAATTCTAGTTCAGATCCTCATAATGTACTAACTAATCCTAATTACAACAAACTATCAAATCTATGCTATGACTCGCTACCACTAATTGAGGACTTTGTTACATGATTCATCAATTGACTCAATGACTCACTCTTCCTCTTGGTGAATCACCTAAATGACTCACCATCTATCTAGAATAAAATAAAACAAAGGTTTATTTACAATGTGATGGTTTGAAGACCATCAATTCAGAATTGATGACCCCTTCTAGGTCTAGTCAAACATTGAGTTTGGAATTTGAATGAAGAGAAGGATGCTCTAGAATCACTTTTTAAGCACCATGTTTCTGCCATTTCAATAATGAATATCTGCAATTCCAATCCAAATGGATTTGGGACAATTATTACTTGATAGACTAAAAAATGTAGTGTTTATACTGCTCTTTAATCTCAATTTGCTTTTGACAAAATGGATAATCAAGTAATATGTTGTAGATTTTATTTAGTTTTAGTTCCTCTCTAATTTTTTGGACATTTTTTTGGGTATCACAATAGGTTGTCCAATATTTATCTCCCACACAATGATTCAAGGTTGTGGAAGTTGTGAACTTCCCTAACCAATGATCTCTCGAGGGTTCCTCTCATATGAATATGCCGATAGACTCACTCTAGGGTTCTTCTCATACAAATATGGAGATGTCGCACTCTAGGGTTCCTCTCATACAAATATGGAGATAGCCTCACTCTAGGGTTCCTCTCATACAAATATGGAGATAGCCTCACTCTAGGGTTCCTTATTATTTCTAAGATTGATACTTTTGTAGCCAATGGATTGATCTAAAACTTTCTCTACATATTATGAGTATATATTCTTTCCCTAGTTACAGGTTCACAATTGCTAGTTTTATTAACTCTAACATGGAACATGCTTCCCCTAATCACAACTTGATAGGTGTTTTACACACTTACTGTAATCACAACCTGCTCGAATTCGGTATGACTATGTTGTTTCTATCCACATATTATATCAAGCAAAACCATCAACAATCTAACTCTCATTGGCCAATAAACCCTTAACTCCTAAACCCTAGTTCCATTTTAAACTTGTCATCAACAATGGATGATATATGATATTGAACCCCAACTAGCAATCTCCTTTATCACTAGATTTGTCCGCAAAAGCGATTGTTGGGGGATCATGGAATAAGATCAGATTTTATTGTCTCACAAACAAAAACTATTCAGGAATGATCAAATTATCTCTTATCATTTAGTGCTCATGATTTTACCAAACATACACACATTTTATGGGTAAATCAAATACAGATAAAATAAAATATGGAAATTGATTTCTTATATATAATACTTTTAATTAAATATATAAACATATACTATAAATGTACATAAATTTATATAATAAAGGTAAACATACATGATGATTTTAATATACTATTAAATATCAACCATTAAATATTAAACATAAAAAAAATCATTGATTTTTTTGGACATGTTTTTTTGTAAGTAATCTTTATATTGTATAACAATTTTATGTATCAGTATTTTCAAAACAAGACCACATATTTTCTTTCTATCTAAGATATCAACAGTGCTCACTACTTCTTCAACAATTTTGGGATCAAAACCACCCCTCCCCCATGGGGGAAAACAAGGATTTTAATTGTTTTAAAATATTGAGAAACATAATAAACCAAACACACACCCTCTAACCATCTAAAACAAAGTCTTTATTTTAACCTTCCTTCCTAAGAATCGTAAAAAAGAAAACAAAACTAAAAGGCGACTGGAATCCAAACAAACAATAAACTTGGTTATTTCCCATTGGGCCCTCCTTCCCAACTTGCAATGGAGTTGTTATAGCTGATTTTACCAAACATGGTGAATCACATTTTTATGGCCTTCCTTGTCCCTCTATAGACTCCTTAGACCCCATGGACCAATTTTGTACCTTTGATGTTTCCAAGATCATCCCTAAAAACATGCAAAAATTGCCATACGTGAATTTAAAACCCTTTCTCGCATATATACGTGGATTTGACCCCTAAAACCACGCACATCAGGATGTGTGCAAAAGGCCAAATTCTTTTGGAGTTTTCCTTGATGTGGATCCAACTCACTTGTCTCCTGACCTTCCATATGCCTTGAGATCGCTCGGATTCGACCCTTCTTTACCCCATTGAAGAGCTATATAAGGAACCCTTTGGATAAATTGAAGGCATGAGGAATTGAGAGCAAGAAAACTATAGTCTATTTTTGCCGGAGCTTATACTTGAGTATGCATCCCTTTGTCCCTTGGAGCACTTTTGTGTTCTTCCCAAGCTTGCCTTTTGCTTGTGAGCTTGCTATCGAGAGATGTAGGATTGAAGTGGTGGAGGCCCAAGTGGGGGACTCAGTTTCTCCGATTCGCAGACGTGCCGACAGAGGTTGTCTCTATTGTAATCTTTGTTTTATATTAATAGATATTTTACTATCCAATAATGTCTATTTGAATGAATATTTGATCCATGGATGATTTCAAATGCTTATATGTTATTGATTATATATGCTAGCGTAGTTCTAACACGATTATATATAGCATGCTTTTCTTGTTTATTGAATGTTGACGAAGCAATT
Organism: Pseudotsuga menziesii; assembly: GCA_001517045.1. Lineage (NCBI taxonomy): Eukaryota > Viridiplantae > Streptophyta > Pinopsida > Pinales > Pinaceae > Pseudotsuga > Pseudotsuga menziesii. Next base: position 1,174,292 of record LPNX011012676.1, read on the forward strand.
TATCAATTCAAGCTGGAGTTGGAAAGCTCAACGGGGATCTACATCAACCGTCTGAAATAAGGTACGAATCGAGATCCTTTAGTGTTAGATATTTGGTTTCTCTTGCATATAGGAAAGGATTGATTTCTGGAGTCAAGCTATCTGTTGTGGTACCCCAAGCCATAGGAATTTCTCTCCATAATAGAATTGGCGACTCCGCTAGGGAGTTCCTAGTAATTGTCCTTTGGGGGTTTTATCGACATTCAATGTTCTTGAATTGCTCTAATTTCTCTATTTCTGAGACGGGTCTAGGGGCATGTTTGCCTGGTAGTGTCTGATTGATGTGAATTTTGTCTCGACTTATCTATTTGGCTTCATTTTTATACATTTTTCTTCCTGTACGTGAGTTTTTAACTCACAGTCGTGTGTACACGCAGGTTTTAACTGCTATAGCCACGTACATAAGTGGGTTTACTACGAACAGTCGCATATGCCATGGGTTTTTCCTTTTAGAGGATGATTGATTGTTGCTGGGTGAATTTTGATGATTGCTGAGTCTCCTTTGATACTACTAGAGTCTGTATACACCTCTGTTTCTGACCAGAGACACCTTTTTTAGGGTAATTTTTTTTTTTAAGAATGTTCCTCTCATTGCATTTTCGATTTTTTGTTTTGGGATTAGTGCATTAGAGTTCTTTTACTTTAGTACTTTGTGTGAGTGCTATTTTATTGTGCTTGCAGATTCTGGGGGTGGTAGAATCATTCTTTTGCTTTTCTATCTCATTTTTATTCAAAACATCCAAAAATATTTGATTCTTTGCATCATTATGCATTGCACTTTGCACTTTGCATGGTACTTGCACTAGATTTGCTTAGAGAAGTATTAATCAGGTTTTCATATAGGAATGATTGCATTTGTCATTTGAAGAAAATTTTGCATTACACGTAGTAGCATGCCCTATTTTTCATTCGACGCAATGCATTTGCATTGATTTTTAGGTGTGCATTTTACTTCATTTTGCATCATAACACCATTGGTTGCATGGTCATCTACCCTTTTTGAGTAATAAAGCCAAATAAAATCAACACTTAATTAAAATGGATTACACTATTTTCTTTGATAGGGTACACCAACAAGATTAGGTTTTAGGGTCTTGGAATAGTTCATTGTGAGTAAATTCTCCAAGACCACTAAACAACAACATGTATGTGTCTGTCCAGGTGAGATTGTGAAATTACTTGATATAATTAGTGTTTCTCAGGATCCTCCTCTTACAAGTGAGTTAAACACGAGGCAGTGTGAGCGGTTATTGATTGGGATGACCCCTAGTCATAACTAAGTAGCATTAGAGATATTTCCAGGATTGTATTCGTATCTGGGGGCTCTTTTGATAGTTTCGGGCTTTGCTACCCTTCCCATATGGTCAATCCCACCTGCGACTTCCCGCCTGAGCATTGATTATATTGAGGTGACCTTAGTTTCCTTACCTAGGTTATCGAGGGGGTACTTTGCAGGGGTTATTTTGCAGGTGTCCCAGCAAGGTTGGGGTTGGACAACACAGTCGTTATATGTGTTGAAGCTGAGGGCCACAATAATTGGTTACGAACCTCCCCTTGTTGTGTATGGGAGTCTCAAGCCTCTCCTAGGAGAGACATACCTGCTTCATTCGGGAGCTCACATATCCTACCTTTGTTTGCTTGAGATTGGATTTATATTATATTGGTGTATGCTCTGTGCACGCTATCTTTCTTAGGGTTTGCGTAAGTAGAGAGTCTTTTTCATTTTTTTGAGTCATTATGGATTCGGGTGTGGCACCCTGTCTTTCTCGTCATTTAGTAGGACTTCCACCTTCTACATCTCCTCCTTCTTTGGGAGAGAGATAGTCCAGGTGGAATACTTCTCACATTGATTCACACACGATGAGAGATCATGAAGATAAAATTCCTGAGTTGTCTTCTCCACCTCAAGATGTTGGGGAAGAGGACCCTTCGCCTGTATATGACCCTTCACTTGATATACCTACACATTCTGGGTTTGATCATTCACATGATATACCTACTCACTCTAGGTATGATCCCTCATACACAGGTCACCAGTATTGGATGCTGGGCGACGAGACTCATCATGAACCTGCGAGCACTAGTTATGTTAGTTATGGCATGTATGGCATCCTTACACATGATCCGGTATTCCATGCTGAGTCGAAATTTGATCCTAGCACTATGCCTGGGGGCATTCCCATTCCTTTCCATGCGGAGAGATTTGGGAGCATGAGTCACGTTGCACCCTCCATCCTGAGGGTGGAGGCTACATCTCACATTCATCCTAGACTTGGTGTTAGTAGTCCTATTCGGATACTAGAACCAAGATGAGTGATCATAGGGAATACCACTTACATAGTTTCACATGTCCCTTCATCCTCTATTCCTAGTTCTTCAAATTCTATTCCTCCCCATAATTCACGTGGTCCTTCGGCCCGGAATGTTGCTACGATTCATGTGCATACTACTGCTACTTGCGTAGTTGTGTCTCAGAGTCAAGTACCTCCTGTTGTCTCGAGAGGTCGTATTCCTACTTCTGGAGGTTGTATTCCTACTTCTGGAACATATATTCCTACCTATGGAGTTTCTCATGGGACTTCTTATAGACCATATTACGGACCGCAGTATGCACAGAGTTATTCGCCTTATGGGTATGGGTATCAACAACCCGCTTACTCCCTGAAATATGGCTTTGTAGCTCCAAATAGTCGTGGTACACCACATTATGGTGCATCCATGCCACCCTACACGGGTCAAACGGGAGGAGGATACTGTTTCCATGGCCATGGTGGTTATGGTAATCAGTCCTATGTGAACCAAAATTATCAGGGAGCATCTCATAGACCTGTTCAACCTAGGCTCCCTTTCCTCGCAACATTAAATTTTCCTGACTTGTTGAGACTAACGAACGATCCAGTATATTATGACCCGGCTTGGCCAGCTGTCCCTTCGAAGCTTCCCTCGGACATCCCCAAATTCAAGGGAAAACCAGGAGAAAACCCTAGCGAACATGTTACTACATTTCACCTTTGGTGCTCTTCTAATTCCTTACATGAAGATTCGATCCATTTAAGGCTATTTCAACGCACCCTTACAAGGCCTACAACGAAATGGTACATAGAGTTACCTAGGGGGAATTCACTTTGTTCGATGACCTAGCTATGAATTTTCTCAACCACTTCCAGCTACCAGTGCATTGCGACATTGGTATGGAACTCTTGTCAACATTTCGGCAAGACAAATCCACGCATATCTCAGACCATATCCAAGAGTGGCGTAGATGGAAGAGATTGATTAAAGCCTTCATACCGGCCGAAGTTTCTCCTTGAATGGTTGCTTAAGTCATTATTACCTTATATAGCGAAGGATGTTTCTACATCCGGAGTTCAGAATGAGGAACAAGACATTTTTAGGGTGTAGGAATTGGATTTGATTTATGCTCAATCCGGTTTGTTATATGAGATCATTCCTAACGCTTCGCATTCTAGTTTCGACCCTAAGATCAAACCTAGACCACATGTCGATGGCATTTGTTGGTTGTACGAGTACCAAACCTACGGATTCGGTTGTGAAACAGGTGATTCAATTGTCTATCAACCAATCTGCCTCAGGAAAAGCCACGAATTCATCTCAACCCACCCAAACGGCGAGTGTGCTCTTGGTACAATCGTCAGACCAAAAGAGTAACCAGCAACCTAGAAGGAATAAGAAGAAGGGTAAAAACAATCGTAAGGGTGGAAATAGGAATGAAAATTCCAATTCTAATGACAAGAATGCATGAAATGCTAGAGGGTCAAGTAGCCTAAACGTAAGGTTAAGTTTCCTTGCAATTTGTGTAAGGAGGACCACCTCACTCACTTGTGCCCTGCGGAGAGAAATTACTATGGCTTGGGGTACCACAACAGACAGCTTGAAAGAGAAATTCCTATGGCTTGGGGTACCACAACAGATAGCTTGACTCAAGAAATCAATCCTTTCCTATATGAAAGAGAAACCAAATATCTAACACTAAAGGATCTCGATTCATACCTTATTCCATACGGTTGATGTAGATCCATGTTGAGCTTTCCAACTCCAGCTTGAATTGATAAATTGCTTCTTCAACATTCAATAAACAAGACAAGCATGCTATATATAATCGTGTTAGACATACTCTAGCATATGTAATCAATAACATATAAGCATTCAAAATCATCCATGGATCAAATATTCATTCAAATACACATTATTGGACAAGAAAATATATTTCTATTAATATAAAACAGAGATTACAATATAGACAACCTCTGTCGGCACGCCTGTTATAGCTGATTTTACCACATGTGGTGAATCACACTTTTATGGCCTTCCCTATCCCTATGCAGACTCCTTAGACCCCATGGACCATTTTTGTTCCTTTGATGTTTCCTAGATCATCCCTAAAAACATGCTTAAATTGCCATACGTGACTTTTAAACCCTTTATCGCGTATATACGCGGGTTTGACCTCTAAAACCGCATACATCGGGATGTGTGTAAAAGGCCAAATTATTTTGGAGTTTTCCTTGATGTGGATCCAACTCACTGGTCTCCTGGCCTTCCATATGCCTTGAGATCGCTCAGATTCGACCTTTCATTACCCCATAAGGAACCCTTTGGATACATTGAAGGCATATGAGGAATTGAGAGCAAGAAAACTATAGTCCATTGTTGTCGGAACTTGTGCTTGAGTCTGCATCCCCTTGGTCCCTTGGAGCACTTTTGTGTTCTTCCCAAGCTTTCCTTTTGCTTGTAAGATTGCTATTGAGAGATGGAGGATTGAAGTGGTGGAGGCCCAAGTGGGGGACTCGGTTTCTCCGATTCGCAGACGTACTGACAGAGGTTGTATTCATTGTAATCTATGATTTTATATTAATAGAAATATCTTTTCCTGTCCAATAATGTGTGTTTGAATGAATATTTTATCCATGGATGATTTCAAATGCTTATATGTTATTGATTATATATGCTAGAGTAGAGATAACACAATTATATATAGCATGCCTATCTTGTTTATTGAATGTTGAGGAAGCAATTTATCAATTCAAGCTGGAGTTGTAAAGCTCAACGAGGATCTACATCAACCGTCCGGAATAAGGTACGAATTGAGATCCTTTAGTGTTAGTTGTTTGATTTCTCTTGCATCTAGGAAAGGATTGATTTATGGAGTTAAGCTGTCTGTTGTGGTACCCCAAGCCATAGAAATTTCTCTCTGTAACATAATTGGTGACTCCACCGGGGAGTTCCTAGTAGTTGTCCTTTGGGGGTTTTTATCGGCATTCAATATTCTTGAATTTCTCTTATTTCTTTGTTTCTGTGTCGAGTATGGGTGCATGTTTTCCTGGTAGTGTCTGATTGGTGTGAAGTTTGTCTCGGCTTGTTTGTTTGCCTTTATTTTTGTACATTTCTCTTCCTGTACGCAAGTTTTTAACTCACAGTCGCGTATACACACGGCTTTGACTGCTATATCCACATACATACATGGGTTTACTGCTAACAGTCACGCATGCTCTTAGTTTTTCCTTCTAGAGGAATATTGATTGTTGCTAGGTGAATTTTGATGATTGCTAAGTCTCCTTTGATACTACTAGAGTCTATATACACCTTTGTTTCTGACCAGAGACATTTTTTTTAGGGTAAATTTCTTTTTTAAGAATGTTCTTGTCATTGCATTTTTTATTTTTTGTTTTGGGATTAGTGCATTAGATTTCTTTTACCTTAGTACTTTGTGTGAGTGTTGTTTGATTATGCTTACCGAGTTCGAGGGTAGTAGAATCATCCTTTTGCTTTAGTATCTCATTTTTATTCAAAAAATCCAAAAATATTTGCTTCTTTGCATCATTATGCATTGCAATTTGCATTTCGCATGGTACTTGCACTAGATTTCCTTAGAGTATTAGTCAAGATTTCATATAGGAATGATTGCATTTGTCATTTGAAGAAAATTTTTGCATTTCACGTAGTAGCATGCCCTATTTTTCATTTGACACAATGCATTTGCATTGATTGTTAGGTGTGTATTTTACTTCATGTTGCGTCATAACACCATTGGTTGCATGACCATCTACCTCTTTTGAGTAATAAAGCCAAATAAAATCAACGCTTAATTAAAATGGATTACACTATTTTCTTTGATAGGGTACACCAACAAGATTAGGTATTAGGGTCTTGGAATAGTTCATTGTGAGTAAATTCTCCAAGACCACTAAACAACAACATGTATGTGTCTGTCCAGGTGAGAGTGTGAAATTCCTTGGTATAAATAGTGTTTCTCAGGATCCTCCTCTCAAAAGGGAGTTAAGCACAACGCAGTGTGAGCAGTTATTGATTGGGATGACCCCTAGTCATAACTGAGTAGCACTGGAGATATTTTTAGGATTTTATTCGTATATAGGGGCTCTTTCGAGAGTTTTAGGCCTTGCTACCCTGCCCATATGATCAATCCCACCTGCGACTATCCACCTGAGCATTGACTATATTGAGGTGACCTTAGTTGCCTTACTTAAGATATCAAGGGGGTACTTTGCAAGGGTTATTCTGCAGGTGTCCTGCCCAGGTTGGGGTCAGACAGCATAGTTGCTTTATGCGTTGAATCTGAGGGCCACAATAATTGGTTACAAACCTTTGCTTGTTGTGTATGGGAGTCTCAAGCCTCTCCTAGGTGAGACATACCTGCTTCATTCGGGAGCTCACTTATCCTACCCTTGATTGCTTGTGTTTGGATTTAGATTGTATTAGTGTATGCTTTGTGCATGTTAGCTTGCCTAGGGTTTGTGTAATTAGTGAGTCTTTTTCATTTTTTGAGTTATTGTGGATTTATGTGCGACTCCTCACCTTTATCGTCATTTAGCAGGACTTCCTCCTTCTACATCTCCTCCTCCTTTGGGAGAGAGAAACACACAGTCTAGGTGGACCACTTTTCACATTGATTTACACACGATGAGAGATCATTAAGATGGTATTCCTGAGCTATCTTCTCCACCTCAAGTGGAGGACAGAGAGTTTAATCCTACATTTTATCCTTCACCTAATATGCCTACACATTCTGGGTTTGATCCTTCACATGAAAGACCTACTCACTCTAGTAACGATCCCTCATTCACAGGTCACTGGTATTGGCTGCCGGGCAACGAGACTCATCATGAACCCGTGAGCACTAGTTATGGTAGTTATGGTATGTCTGGTATCCCTACACATGATCTGACATTTCATGTCGAGTTGGAGTTTGAGATTAACACTACGCCTGGGGGAACTCCTATTCCTTACCATGTAGAGAGGTTTGGAGCACAAGTCACATTGCACCTTCCATCCTGGCGGTGGAAACTACATCACATATTTCTCCTAGACCTGGTGTTAGTAATCCTATTAGGATACCAGAACCTTGACAAGTGACTATAGGGAACACCCCGTACATAATTTCACATGTCCCTTCATCCTCTATTCCTTGTTCTTCGAATGCTATTCCTCCCCCTCATTCATGTGGTCCTTCAGGCTAGAACATTGCTACGAGTCATGTCTGTACTACTGCTACTCACACAATTGTGTCTCAGATTCAAGTACCTCATGTTGTTTCAGGAGGTCATATTCCTACTTCTGGAGGTCATGTTACTGCTTCTGGAGCATATATTCCTACTTACAGAGTGTCGCATGGGATATATGATGGGATGTCTTATGGACCTTATTATGGGACACAGTATGTACATGGTTATTCAACTTATGGGTATGGGTATCAACAACGTGCTTACTCTCTGAATTATGGCTTCGTAGCCCCACATAGTCAAGGTACACCACATTATGGTGCTTCCATGCCACCCTACATGGGTCAAACGGGAGGAGGGAACTATGGCCAATGCCATGGTGGTTACGGTAATTAGGCTTATGTGAGCCAAAATTATTAGGGAGCAGGGGATCGACCTACTCATCCTAGGCTCCCTTTCCTCACAATGCTAAATCTTCCTGACTTGTCGAGACTAACGAACGATCCCGTATCTCATGACCCAGCTTGGCCGGCTATCCCTAATAAGCTTCCCTCAGACATTCCCAAATTCGAGGGCAAACTAGGAGAAGATCCGAGTGAACATGTTACTACATTTCACCTATGGTGCTCTTCAAATTCCTTACACAAAGATTCGATTCGTTTAAGGCTATTTCAACGCACCTTTATAGGGCCTGCCGCAAAATGGTATATAGAGTTACCTAGGGGGGAATTTGTGTTGTTCGATGACCTAGCTATGAATTTTCTCAACCACTTCCAGCTACCAGTGCGTTACGACATTGGTACGAAAATATTGTCGACATTTTGGCAGGATAAAGCCATGTATATCTTGAACCATATCCAAGAGTGGCGTATACAAAAGAGATTGATTAAAGCCTTCATACCACCAGAGTTTCTCCTCGAATGGTTCCTTAAATAGTTACTTCCTTATATAGAGAAGGATGTTTCTACATCCAGAGTTCAGAACGAGGAACAAGAAATTTTTTAGGGCGCAGGAATTAGACTTGATTTATGCTCAATCTGGTTTGTTATATGAGATAATTCCTAATGCTTTGCATTCTAGTTTTGACCCTAAGGTTAAACCTAGACCACATGCCAATGGCATTGTTGGTTGTATGAGTGCCAAACCTGCAGATTCGGTTGTGAAATAGGTTAGTCAATTATCTATCAACCAATATACCTCGGTACAAGCTACGGATTCATCTCAACCCACCCAAATGGCGAGTGTGCTTTCGGTACAATCATTGGACCAGAAGGGTAACCAGCAACCCGGAAGGAATAAAAAGAAGGGTAAAAACAATTGTAAGGGTGGGAATAGGAATCAAAATACCAACTCTAATGACAAGAACACCCAAAATGATGGGGGGGACAAGCAGCCCAAACATAAGGTTAAGTTTCCTTGCAAGTTGTGTAAGGATGACCACCTCACTCACTTGTTCCCTCGGATTGATGAAGCCTCGCGATTCATAGTGCAGGGCCTAGTTGTGCTGACCAACCCTTTACCTCATAATAAAAACATGAACTCGAGGACCCATGATCATTCTGGTGGTGATCAAGATCCGCTGGAGGCTAGTGGTCATGGTTGCATCAACATGGTCCGTGCTACTAAGGTTGTGACTCGTGCGAAGGACTATGGTTCATCACAACCCGACCTTGGAAAGGAACCCGATCCACCTGGGAGTCCTTTGCATATTGAAAAAATTGTGGATAAACTTGAAGTTGCATCTTGCATTCCTTAGGGAGTCCTTAAGCATTTGGGCCACAATCCTAATGCCCGAGCTGCCCAGAACTATTCTGTTGTCAAGGATTTGGGCCACACTCCTAGTGCGATGTCTACACTTGAAGCACTTTAGAGTTGTCCTTCGCAAAGGAAGGCTTTGATTTCTGCCCTAGGTGTGAACGATGATAATTCTTCCTCTATGATCAAATTTGAAACCGCGGGACTTCAGCCTCTCTTTCCTTACTATGTGTCTCTCTTGATTCACGTAGAATGTCTTAACATGACCATCAAACACACTGCGATTGACGAAGGTGTTGAGGCCTGGAAATTCACAGGCAACAACAGAAAGGGATTCTCCCCAGTCAACGTTCCCAACTAGCCCGTTGACTATTTGGTATAGGGAATCCGTCCGGTTTGCGGTCCGGCTACCGTAGGTCAAAGTAACAAAACAAGGTTTTACCGGTTGCGGCCCGGTCCACCGTGTATATTTTTGTATTTTTTGACTTATGTATGAGATGCATATGCCTAATTAACCATGCAAGGTGATGAGGATGCAAGGAGCATCATAATGTGATGCGCAAGTTCTTACCTCTCGTCTTAGGCCCACAAGCATCTAAATCACATATGCAGCCATGAAATGACACTAACTACCTATCTATCTATCCCCGGGGAGCAAACTGAATTTAATTATGAGTAATGTAAAGTGTGCATGCAACATAAAGAGAAAATACAGTTAGCTGATTATTTCTTCCCACATTGCATGAACAATTAAGGATATTTCACAACCAGATAGCCAATTGTTTATGAACAAAATTCATTACTCATAGTGGAAATCTTCATAAAATAAACCGGAAAACATTCATATAAGAACATAGGTTCAAAGAGTTAGAACGGTCTCACGGTTAATGGACACAAAGCTGAAAATGAAATAGTTCCTCTTCAACAAATCCATAGCATAGCATTAGAATATTCCACCAAGCTTTCTCCAACAGGCCAACTGTAATTTTCTATTACAAAAGGAAATAGTTCTTCTTACAATATGTCTTCATTAGTCTTGCTGGGAAAAAGTCCTTTTCCCTTCTAAGCTTTCTATCTTTATACAAAAGGGTGAGACTATTGGGCTGCCCAAAGTGACCTTTGGGATTCCCAACCCATCGTTTCCCAACATTCTGCTTTTCTTAAATGTTTTACAAAAAAATTGTTACAAATTACACTAATGACCGATCCTTCATGAGGAGGGTCCCACTTGAGCATCTAGAAACTTCTTCCATGACGCAGCATCAGAGGCAATGCCCTCAAATGCGCAGGGTTCCAAAAATTGAATGTTGATCTCGAATTTTTCTGCCTGGTTCTTTATGGCTTCCACTCTGGCTGCACTTAATCGAAGCTGGTTTTCCAGGATCTGCACACTAACAGCTAAATGGCCTACTTCGCTTCTTAGAATCTGGTCATCGAAGGCCTTAATGAGCTGCATTCTTGCTTCTTCATCCTGATGTCTTTTCTGCAACATCTCCATGAATGAATCATGGTCTAGGAAAGCCTCGAGCCTTTGCTCAACCTCTGTCTGGCATCGGTTGTAGGTAATGAGAAGTCTTCTGAAAAACTCGGTGCATAATCCCTTTGTCTTTTTCACTGCCTTCTTGAAATATTCAGCGGTGTTAATAGCAAATTCTATTAAATCATGATCCCGCTTGAGGGCTTGTTTATCTTTTGATGGCAGCTCTGCTGGAGCTTCTTCGTTGCTTTCCAACCTCGCTATTTTGGCATTCAGGACCTCAAGGACGTCTTGAGATATGTCCACAAAGTAAGATGCAGTTTCCAAGATCTCCTCCAATCGGCCATCGATCTGCAGCACTCTACATCTTTCTTCTTCAACAGCAGTTTGTAGCTGCAGCATCTTGGTTTTTTGAGCCAATACATTCTCTTTGAATGGCTGGAGGTTAACCTGCTGTCCTCTTGCTTCCTCCAGAGCAGTTGTTAGTGAGGAAATATGTTCCTGGTGTTCCTTCTTCAGTTCTTGGGTGTGCAGATCATTGGCCTCCAAGAGCATCTTTTGCTGCTCTTCTAGCTCCTCCACCTTTGCTAGCAGCTGTTCCTTTTTAGTTCTTCACCCTTCGTATTCTTTATGTACTCTCTCCAGAGACTCCTGTGTCATTTCCAGCACTTGTATTTCTCCTTGGAGGGCCTGTACTTCAGCTCTTGAGGACTTCATTTCAATTTGCATATCTTCATATTTCCTCTTGAGCCTGTTTCTTTCTTCCCTTTCTTTCCTCAATGTGTCTTTTAACTGGGCAGAGGATTTCTTGGACTGCTCCAAGTCAGTTATTACCTTGTCCATGTTATCCTCTGAGGCATGTAGAAGTGTAGTCCTAGCTCTCAGGGTGAGCCTTGGATCTTGGTCTGTTCCTAACATAATAGCTGTATCCGTTATCATTTTTCCAGGCATATTTCCTACTTCTACTTTCCTCTCTATTCTCTTCATTATTCTCTTCATTGCCCTATCATAATATACAGTGTTGAAATCAGGGATTTCTTCCCCTTTCTTCTAGACAAAAGGAACCAGCTTGAGAGTGGGGACCATGGGAGTGTTGGCAGCAGATACTTGTGGGTCCTGAACCTTGGGGTTCTCAACATCCTGGGTCTTCCCTCCAGCTATGTCAGAAGATGACTGTTCTGTATCAGTCTGTGTCAACTTCACACTCTCTGCCTCCTGCTTTTGCAGCTCCTCGTCGAGCTTTCTCTTCGCTTCTTCGGCTGCTTTTCTAGCTGCTTCTTCTGCCTCTTTAGCTGCTTCCTGGGCTTTCTCAGCTGCTTCTTGGGCAGCTTTTCTTTTCCCTTCCTCTTCACTGTGCAACCATTCTGCAGCTTATTTTGCCAACCTCTGGGCTTCTTCATTTCTCCTTTTGGCTTCTTCCTTAGCCTTAGCCTGCTCATTCTCCTCTCCACCTTTGGTGGTGATTTTCTTCGTGAATCTTCTTTTTAGGGCTGTCATGTTCGGGGCATTTCGGAAGACAGATTCTTCCCTATCAAAATGATGGGTATATTCGAAATGCACCTTATTTTCTTTACAATGATCAGCCACTTTACCATGGGAGTCATTTCTGTGATAGGGCATCTCGCCAAAATGGAATCTCTCCAGCTCCTCTACAAATTCACTAGCTTGTTTCACCTTGGTGAATCTGTAGCTTCCTGTTCTGAAGGGCAAGGGAGGATAAGCAATCTTCTTATGTTCGAACAGGAAACTGCCTATTCCATCCAGGAACACTTGTCTGACCGCCTCCTTATGGACAGTGTAATCAGTTGCATACTTTGGCAGTAAAGAAGGCGCTCTCGAGCCTCCAAACATTATGAAGTACATGCCATGTTCGGTTAAATAGTAGTCTGCATAATCTTGTATCACTTGCATGGCCTCCTCCGACATACAATCACACTCTTTCCGGAAGATGAGTGTGTATAGTGGCATAATGAAGTGCTCACAGACTTCTCTGTAATGGTTGCGGTACTGGTGTGCCCACAATGGTCTATAAGTAGCATAGACAGGCATTCTTTCCCTGTCCCAGATGCACCTGAGACCAGGGAAAGGCTGGTTTCATAGTATACAGTCAATGAGTATTGAACTCATATAAAATTCAGACCTTTTCTGGGACTCTCCTTCCAAGGCTGAGGCCAAGCAAGAAGAAAGACTGCTTGATACATGTCTGGCCCAATTGAAGATTGTCCCTTGGGTTTCCACAAGAAAAATGATGGGTATCCACTTTAGCTTGAAGAATCTGCCATGGGCTCTCCCAAAGACCCTATTAAGCATCAGAGCTATAAATCTATAGGGAGCCCTCAAGCTCGCTATATCATACTCACCCGTGGGTCTGTATCGGTAATGTTTTCCCTGCAATAGCATTTTGTTAAGAGTCTCTACTAGGTCCATTCTAATGCTATTCAGCCAATCATCGGATAAGAATACTTGGGCTTCTGGCAGGTGATAAGCCAACACCACATATCCAGGGCTAAATGCAGCATAGCCCTGTCTTTCAAAATTTTCTAGAATCATTGTGGTTACATCTACCCGGGGCAGAATCCAACCATTTACCTCAGAGCATGGGAACAGCTCTGGTCTGGTGGCGACCTTCATAAGGGAATATCTTTCAATGTTTGCATATATGGACTCTTCTTCTAATCCCATGTCGGGAACTTCTCTTCGGGTAATCAGTCTATAGATTTCCCCCCACTGGTATTCAGGTTCCATGCCAGAAATGCATTTAGTGTCTTCATATACGTGTTCTGTCTTGGTGACCACTTCTACCTCTGGCTCTTCTTCGACCACAGGGGCCTTCTTCTTTTGTATTTTTGACATGGTGAGCTCGAGTTCTTCCTGCCATATATAACATTGTAACGTTAAGCAATTCAAGTTGCAGACACGTATATGACAATGTGCAGCGTTTTACTTCTTCTATGTGTATTGTGACATCAATTAGTTAATGAAGCTAAAATAGGTGTGTACCTAGGATGAAATGGCTTAACTAACAGAATTATTAAACCAAATGGGCAGTATTCAGAGACTTTGTTTATGTCTACCATGATGGAAACTAGCCGTGTGCAATAAACTGTGCATGCTACCATTACTTGCTAATATAAAACATTAACAATATAATCCAGCAGGAAAGAAATCTACATAAGATTGAAGAAGACTCATGCGGGTTGCGGGAAAAACATTCATATTGACACAACTAAAACCTCCATCTGTCATGTTCGGGTGATTTTATCGTTTCGCTATGTGGGACAAGCAGGGGAAAAAAACATGCGATTTCAACAGTGTTCATGCCCACACGCTCAAGGTCAACAAACTAAAAACCACGGCATATCCCTTTCAACCGGCTAGGGTTTCAGACGATTGTGCTCAGAACAACGTGGCAAAACAGCTATTCGAGGATGCGGGAAAAATAAAGGTCACAACGGCAATGGGAACCATCAGATACTTCAGGAAAAGCACACAGAACCCCCCCTTGCACAATCATCACCACCCGGGGCAGCTTGGTACAGACGGCGTAACGGTCGTCTGCACCAAGCCCCCATTCCCTACACGCGGGGATTCACAAACAAAGGGACGCGGATAGTAAAACCCCCAAAACTTTTCAATATATAGGTGCAACCACGGGGTGAAAAGAAATAGTCCCAACAACCCTAACCACAGCAAACATTAACCCAATGCTTCGAACGGAACGGGGTAGGGAAAACGAAACCTACCTGGCAATGAAAAGTAACCAGCGTGTATGATGGGACAAAGACGATCGGCTCCTACAGCTTCCACCTGGATGCAGGTACATCGACAGCGGGGTTTGAACAAGCTCGGGAGGTCGACAGTGCAGCAGGAGCGAATAATCACGATAGTTCAAACGAAAACGATAGAATAATCCAATGCACCTGGACCCCATATATACAAACGGTCGACACGTGTGACGGGAATAGTATAACGGGAGCCAACTTTGAATCAGAAGCGAAAGTGAATTCTTTTCCGTAACGGCGGACGATCCAAACGCCAATCCTTCCGCCTTTTTCATACAGATCGGATGGCAGACCGCTTTTGGGTTGGAAGTTGAAATCCAACTTCCTTCCGCAATGGCAGACAGCCATAGCGTTAATCCATCCGCGGCAACACGCATGGCGGAAGAAACACAAGATCGAACGTCGGAGCTAAAACTAATCAGAAGGTGAAAGTGCCATCTTTTCCGCAACACCGGAAGACCAAATCATAACTTCATCCGCAACGACGGGGATAACCTGGGGATAAGCAACGCGCGTCGGAGCTAAAGGACATTGGGACGAAAGCGGGAACGCGGCCGCAACGGCGGCTACCAAAGATATCAGCCTCTCCAAATAATACCACAACACATCAGAAGAGTGGACGATTACGGATCAGAAGAGTTAGGAGATTTCCTTCCGCAACGGCGGAGAAGGAAACGATGACGATCTCCGATGCAAAGCTCAAAAACATCCGAAACACAAAAGTAGCCGAGGTAAAGCAAAGAAATCGGCAAAGAAACCGAAGTCAAAACTGAAAGTTCATCAGCAACGGCGGGAAAAGAAAGAGCAAATCCTTCCGATTTAAACCGAGAAAACAGCCGATTAAAACCAATGCATCAAATAGAAAGTCGAAGTCACGACTTAACATTCTTCCGCAACGGCGGGAGTGTCAATTAAATAATCTTCCTATTCAGCGTGGTGAAAATACATTCAAAGGCAGCAGTAGGGGAGGAATCAAATCAAGTATTAAAGCAATCCAAGCATTATAGAAACTCTCTGCAAATTATTAGATCAACATAGGGAATAAAATCAAACTAATCCAAAGCAAAGGAGGGTCCTAAAAAAATTTGGAATTTTGGGAAATTGTTGCAGCTGCAACAGAAGGTGCTGCTACTTCCATGATTTCTTTAGCATGTTGGAAGGGTTTAAGTTCCCCTTATTTGTCTAAATCCAATACCATGTTGAATGTTTTCGATGGAAGATCGTTTTGACCGCATGGCATTCTTCCTTCTCTTAAGGTCTGTTTGGGGGGGAATACCGTTGCGATAGAGGTCGAGGTGGTTGATGCACCCCTTGACTACAATTTGTTGTTGGGTAGGAACTGGATGTATAGTATGCAAGCCGTATATTCTTCTCTATTTTAAGTTGTATGCTTTCCATTTAATGGGAAGATAGTTATGATTGATCAAACGTCATTCAAGAATCTGCCGGTTACTGCATCTTCGGGAACTTCCATCCCGATTGTAGAGCAGTCTCAGCCAACAACTGGGAGTGTGGGTGTTGGAATGTATCCATCCCTTATAGGAAGCTTTAATTGTCCTACACCTATCCTTATGATAGGGTCTAGTCCCGGTGAGGCTTCATCATCGGTAAGAACGATGTCTTTTTGCACAACATATATGGAAGATCCTTGGAATCATCCTACACCGAGTCCTTCGAATGAGCCCATCAAGATGGACATGTCGTTTCCTGCAACTATGATAGCTTATCAAGCTAATCTTCCATGTGTTGCAGAGCCTAGTCCTTCCTCTTTGCAGACGGAGGAGGAGGACCGGTATGTACTGCCTGCACAGGTGGTTCAGTCTTCTCACACATAGGACTGCCTTGATAGGGTTTTTCCTTCTGATGAGGCTATTATTGAGGCTATGTCTGGGGTTTAGCCACCTTGGGAAGAGTTGCATCATAGATCTTATTTTCTTCCTAAGCTTAACCGTTTGGAGTGTGAAGACTATAGGGGGATTCTTAGTGAGACAATTGGTAGTCCCATGGTTCTATTAAGCTCTCCTGGTCTGATGGCTAACGGAAACATGGTGAATTTATCTCCTACCATCCCTATCAATATCTCTTGTGATCCTGGCAAGATTGAGAATGTCTATATTGGGGCAGAATGTTCCCATGCTGAGATTCAAGAGTACACCGAGCTGTTTAAATAATTTCATGATATATTTGCTTGGTCTTACAATGAAATGCCAGGTATCAACCCTCACATTGTTGAACATGAGATTAAAACTTACCCCAGTGCTAAGCCTGTTCAACAACACTTGTGTGCAGTGAATCCTAGGAAAGCACCCGCAATTAAGGCTGAGATAGAAAAGTTGTTAAATGCTAGTTTTATCTATCTCATTCCCTCAATGGAGTGGGTTTCAAACCCCGTTCCGGTTGATAAGAAGCAGGGAACGATCCACATATGTCTGATTTCCATGATTTGAATTGTGCCTGTCCTAAGGACAATTTCCCCACACCGTTTATTGATCAAATTTTGGATGAGTGTGTGGGAAGCGAGGTATTTTCCTTTATGTACGGCTTTTTCAGATACAATCAGATACAAATTAAACCTGAGGACCAACATAAGACTGCCTTTATTTGTCCTTGGGGAACCTTTACATATCGGAAGATGCCTTTTGGCCTTAAAAACGCTGGAGCCACTTTTCAGTGGGATATGACCTTGATATTCCATGATCTTAAATAGATTATTGAAGTCATTTTGGATGACCTTTCCACTCATTCTCACATAAGAATGCGTCATTCCTAACATTTGAGATTAGTGTTTGAAAGGTGCCGCCATTATTTGGTCAGGTTAAATCCTCACAAGTGCATCTTTTGCATGAAGTCTAGTCGCTTATTAGGATTCATTGTCTCCAAAGAGGGTATAAGAGTCGACCCTTCAAAGTTTGAGGCAATACTTCAATTGTCTCCCCCGAAAAACATTAGACATCTTCAATGTGTGCAAGGCATGGCAAACTTCTTACATAGATTCGTCATGGATTTTTCCAATTTGACTAGAGGATTTATGCGTCTTTTGAAGAAGGACACTACCTTTTGCTGGGATGAGAGAGCCCATGAGTCCTTTGATGCGCTTAAATGATCCTTAGCATCGGCCCCAGTGATTAGTCCACCTAACTATAGCCGTGACTTTCTACTTTATGTGGCCGCGTCCATGGAGACGATTGGTATGGTTTTGGTTCAAGAGGATGAGGAGCTCCAAGAGCATGTCATATATTATCTGAGCCAAAACCTCATTGATGCGGAGATTCGTTATTCCCATGTGGAGAAGCTTTCCTTAGCTACTGTCCATGCGGTTCAAATATTGAGACACTATATTCTCCTTCGCCAGACCTTGGTGGTTGCCCATGTCAATCCATTTTAGTTCGTCCTCACTAGAAGGATGATAGGGGAAAAGTATAATAAGTGGATTGTCATCCTACAAGAATTTGATCTCAAGTTTGTTTCAACAAAATCAAAGAAATCATTGATTTTTGTACAGCTTATATCTGATTTCCTAAGTGAGGAGGAGGAGGCTTGTGAAGATACATTTGTTGATGAGCACATCTTATTCATCTCAACTTTGGATCCATGGTATGGAGACATTATCATATATTTACAAACATTGAAGGTCCCTACTCACCTCTCACAGGATGAATGACGAGGATTACGTCATGTATCCAAGAATTACCTCATGGTGGATAACACATTGTACCGCTATGGGGTATATTCCATTTTATGTTGTTGTTTAACTCATGAGGAGGCTGAGCTTGTGCTGAATGATTGCCACAGAGGGGTTTGTGGTGGTCATTTATCCTGGCTTTCTACAGCCCAAAAAATATTGAGAGCGAGTTATTTCTGGGTGTCGATCTTTAAAGATTGTGTCAATGCAGTTAAGAAGTGCCACCCTTACCAGGTGTTTGTACATAATATGCGCTCGTGTCCTGCCTCATTACATCCCATTATCATCGCCGGTCCCTTCACTAAGTGGGGGCGTGATTTCATGGACTGCAACCCAGCTTCAGCTGGGGGGCATCATCATATTATCGTGGTTGTTGACTACTTCATGAAATGGGCTGAGGCTATGCCTACAGTTAAATCCGATGGTGAGACAGCCGTACACTTCGTATTCAACCAGATTATTACTCGGTTCGGTATTCCGAAAGAGCTTGTCACTGACCATGGTAGGAAATTTCAGAATTGCATGATGGAATAGTTGGCCTCAAAGTTAGGGTATAAGCAGGGGCATTCTTCTTCTTATTACCCTCAAGTGAATGGACAAGTTGAAGCAATGAATAAATCACTGAAGTCTATTCTCCAATGAACCGTTTCACAAAGCAAGACTAATTGGCATATTATGTTATATCCTGCTTTGTGGGCTTATAGGACCGCAGTTAAGGCTGCCACTGGTTTTTTTCCATATCAGCTTGTACATGGAGTGGAGTCTGTATTGCTGGTTGAGTATGAAATCCCTTATTTGAAGCTAGCCATAGAGCTCTTACCGGACACCTCTCCATTAGAGGAATGTTTGGTCCATTTAGAGCAGCTTGATGAGCAGTGCCTAAATGATTTAGTAGCTATAGAAGTGAATAAGCATCACGTTAATGTCCAGTATGATAAATCTGTCCATCCAAGGCGGTTTAGTGAAGAAGATTTGGTCCCTTTGTGGGATCAAGCTAAAGAACCCTTGGGGGCAGGAAAATTCAACCCCATGTGGCATGGTCCTTACATGGTTAAATGTGTGTTAGAGAAGGGCGCTTATGAGCTAGTAGATTATGAGGGGACGACCTTGGCGGAGCCTAGAAATGGGCTTTATCTGAAAAAATACTATGCATAACTTTCATCCAGGGCTGACTATTGTATATTATTGTACAACATTTTGCATGGTTAGGTCTTTCTTATGATGATCGGGTTTGTTGATTAGCTTCTTTTTCTTATGGTAGATGTCAATGGATTCTTCCATCTATATAGGATTCGCGGATGGTGCAAGCCGTCACACTCAACACTTAGCCTCTGCTGCTTGGGTGATTTATACTCCTACGGGTCAGGTATTGTCTTCAGGAGGCATATGTTTACGACCCTCTTCAAACAATGTTGCTGAATATAGTGCCATTATCGAGCTTCTATGGGATGCCATGTCACATGGTGTTCTATCTCTTGAGGTACGTCTTGATTCGGAGTTAGTAATGTCATAGCTTAATGGCATGTATCATGTTAGAGATCCAACATTATTACGGAGATTCTTACATGTGAGACTGTTAGAACGGAAATTTGACAACATAACATACGTACATGTTCCAAGAATTAATAATCAAGTTGTTGACTCATATGCTAACTACGTGTTAGATTGGCATTTGTTTCATAGACAGTAAGTTCATCACAAACATACATTTTTACACATGTAAATAAATAAACTGATCATCATAAAAGTTTTTTCATTAAAACATCCAAAATGTGATAATACATAGTGTCATAATACAAAAATGGGGCTCTTGAGCCACCAAAATATAAATACACGGTAGTACAAAATTAATCACTCCCAGGTATCTAAGCCTGGGGAGGAGGAAGGGGGTTCTGATTGTGGAATGTCACCATAGCTCTAGCTAGCCATCTAAATAACCGCACCCATGCTCGTGGCAAACGCACCACCTAATGCTACATGGCCTCAAGCAGGTCCTCGACTTGCACCATGGGTACCCTGTGTGTCAGCCCCACGAAATTGGTATGAATGCTTTGGAGCATCTGCTCTACATCCACACCTGTAATGTCATCTCCTCTTCCCCTCCCTCTATGACGAGGGAATCCTTCAGGCTTCCGTGGTCCTACATCTGCATGCATATGATAGGATGTCACTATGTGTTGTTATGCAAAAACATGTCTTTTTTATTACATATATCAAAAAACACAGAAATTAAATAACTCAAAAATATTAGAAAGAGGGTTAGGATTCGTTACCAATGTCACTGTATGCCGATCCTGGTGGTAATGGCATGTCGGGGTCTCCCCGAAAATCTATCCCCGCATAGGGGTAATCATCGATGGAAACTACCTACCATCGCCACCATGGAAATAAATCAGCTGGATAGGGGTTGGACACCCTACCTCTACCCAGTCTGCGCATCGCATCTGCCTAATGTCGTTGGGCTGGATCTCAAACCCTGTGAAGAGGAACGTCAACTCTAGGGCTCAATCCCCAAACATGCTCAAAGAAAAAACGTGCTGAACATGCTACTGAAACCAAAGTTCCGTACTCGGCCAATCTTGCACTCACTGAGTTGGTGTTTCATGTTGCCCAGTAGTGCGGTGCTCCAATCATACACCGTGGGTCTCATGCACTCCACTGCATAGAACATCAAAGGCCGTGAGTCCTGGTGGAGTGAAGCTAGCCCTGTTATCCTTCCTAGTGTTAGTAGAATGGCCTTTAGGCCTAGCACCTGTATGGAGTTAGTTGGGATCTGACTCCCAACCTTCTCCATGTCCGGATAACAATACACGGCTATGTACTCATCTATGGTGAGGCCACCTCCGGGCCTGTGAGATCATAGGTTCACCACTTCCCCCCGTTGAGAAATTCCAGTAATAAAGTATATGTCCTCCACTTCTATGGTGAGGGACATCCCATCGATATGGAAAGACTCTGAGTTGGGATCCCAGTAGTCTACTAGCATCTGCAGCAGTCTTGGTTTGGCTCTTAAGCCACCAAGACACCAAAACTTGTAGAGCCCACATGCACGAAGACCCTATTGTGCCATTAGATCACCACATACTGCTTCTTCTACATCCCCATGCTCACATTCTCTCCATTCTAGAACCATCCTGCACATTGAATTCAAGTTTGAGTCATTAGAAAACTTAAAAAACCTTGAACGCGGCCTCATATGTGATTGTTTGCTAAACAGCCGCATATGTACGTGATTGTTTGCTAAACAACCGCATATGTACGCGACTTTGAGGTCTTTTTCTGTGTGTATCCATCCCTATACGTGAAAAAATCCTCGATTTCCATGTGGGCCATGACACGTACTTTAGAATGGCCTAGAATCCTGATTTGACCATGGAAAATTGTAAAATTTGCATGAAAATGAAAGAGCAGGGCATGGGTAATTACCTGGAAAAAACGGTAGTGGATTCTGCCAGCTAGATCTCCCGAAATTTGCTGTTGAAGTTCTGAGCTCAATTGGGTAAAAATTTCAAATGTTATATAATGTTTTGAATTTTTTACTATTTATAGAAATTTTTCAAATTTTTGAAAATTTTTACCCCCTTTTCTATAGTTTGGACCGTTTCTAATCCTTTTGGACCATTTTTTACTAATATATGATGTAGGAGACCATTTTGAGCATCGTTTCGACCATTGTGCTGACCCATTCATGCCAATTTCAGTTATCATGTCTAAACTGGCATATAGGTTAGGTTTCACCACCGTTTGCATTTTGCATGACCTTATGACCATTTCATTATAACCGTAGGTACGAACCCATTCTATCTTGTCACATAACCTTCTTTCTATTTTAGAAGTGGCATGATTAGAATGGTAGAGCTTGACCTTACATGGGTGCCCTAGTTAGCTCCTTAACTGCATTTGGTGCCCACGTCGACAATTTTGTCCTTGAGGGTGTGGGAGTCCGTTGTATAGTATTGCCATGACATTTTGCAAGAGCCTCATACTCCTCTTGATCTTTTGCTGGCCTATTTCCCCTGGACTCCCTTATGTCAAGTTGTAATTTCATTATCATGAGCTTTTCCTACCTTATTGAGCCTTATGTCAGCTTCCCTGACTTTGAGTATCAGCCATATAGCCCGAGCTTGTATCCTTTCCAGCCACGTAGAGCCATTTTATATATCCTTTGCAGCTTGATTCCCTATTTTACCGAAAGGGGACTTTCCCTCGAGTGTCGCTATCCTACACATGTATCCTTGGATCGAGCATAGGTATGTTCCACTACTTGGAACTAGTTTGTTCGCCTATTTGACACTCGTGTCCTCCTAGTCTGTAACTATAAAGCAATTTTATTATTTTTCAAGCTTTTCAAATATTTGAAAAAGTCCAAAAAAAAATTAAAATACCAAAAATCCGGACAAGGAAAGATGTTACCTTTGGCAGTAGTCGAGTCGTGTCGCCTTCGAACAGAGCATTGTATATCACATCTATTGGTTGGGTTAATAGTTTGACTTTAGGAGCTGTACTCGTTTATCTGAGTTTATCTGCATCGACTGGTTAAGCTTCCAGTCCCTATGGATCCTCTGTCGATGCCTCCTGTGTCATAGAGATGTCCCAGTTTTGCATATCAAATCTATGCTGCCTACATGCAATCACCATTCACCATTATGCTCTTGTTTGAAGGAAGTTGAAACCCGAGTCAGCCATTCCTAATACAGTTACTGGTTCATGAACCTTATGATTGAGTCCTTCCAGATTATACAGTTTTGCTGAGTACCTCATTTTGGATGATGGGGGATGCCTTAATGCCCTCCTTCCAGCAGATTTCATCCCATCAACTTCAAATCATTTATTCTGGGATAGGAATCTAGAGTCATTTTCGATTGCCTTGAGACTTGCAGTCATCAGTGGCAGGTTCTCTCACCATCGACAGTTTTTTGGGAATACATCAATGTCCCCTGATCGATGGATTCTATCAAGTGTTCGACCTCAACACATTTATTCACACTTGTTAGTTTGCATTCTAGTACCTTGATTCCCATTTTCATTATCGGTGGGTGATCTCACATTTGTTAACGGTATACATCAATGACCGGTAATCAGACAATGGACTACTATGTTCGACCTCGACACCTCTATTCACATAGTAGGACATGTACTCATAGCGTTTTGTGTAAAATACCTTCCAGATTGGTGGCATCTCATATATGCTACCTCCTTGATCATGCCAGTGTTCATGAGATTTCATCTCTCGTGACTTTATTCCAGTATATGTCAAACATTTCCAGCTATTATGGAGATATTGATCTATTGTATATCTTTAGTCTTCATGGAGATCATGATCCTTTGTATATCTTCATTATGGAGATTTTGATCTAAGTATATTGTACATGGAAATGACCACACATGTCATATTGTATCATGCCTATTCATGGCCATTGTACTCTTATGTATACGGGACTGCTATATGTATTTGTAGTTATATGAAAAGTTGCATCATTGTATAGTGCTGATTGGATGGGTGGTTCTTCCA
This sequence comes from Pseudotsuga menziesii, assembly GCA_001517045.1. Taxonomy (NCBI): domain Eukaryota; kingdom Viridiplantae; phylum Streptophyta; class Pinopsida; order Pinales; family Pinaceae; genus Pseudotsuga; species Pseudotsuga menziesii. The sequence goes on from LPNX011012676.1 coordinate 1,198,017, forward strand.
CTGGGTTATTCATCACTTCATTTCTAGGATGGACTTATAATGTATTTCGGCCATCGTATGACCTCTCTGACCTCACACATTAGGGGGCATCTGTTATAGCTGATTTTACCACACATGGTGAATCACACTTTTATGGCCTTCCCTTTCCTTATGCAAACTCCTTAGACCCCATGGACCATTTTTGTTCCCTTGATGTTTCCTAGATCATCCCTAAAAACATGCTTAAATTGCCATACGCGAATTTTAAACCCTTTATCGCGTATATACGCGGGTTTGACCGCTAAAAACGTGTACATCGGGATGTGTGCAAAAGGACAAATTATTTTGGAGTTTTCCTTGATGTGGATCCGAATCACTGGTCTCTTGTCCTTCCATATGCCTTGCAATCACTCATATTCGACCTTTGATTACCCCATTGAAGAGCTATATAAGGAACCCTTTGGATACATTGAAGGCATATGAGGAATTGACAGTAAGGAAACTATAGTCCTTTGTTTCCAGAACTTGTGCTTGAGTCTGCATCCCCTTTGTCCCTTGGAGCACTTTTGTGTTCTTCCCAAGCTTTCCTTTTGCTTGTGAGCTTGCTATCGAGATATGGAGGATTGAAGTGGTGGAGGCCCAAGTGGGGGACTCGGTTTCTCCGATTCGAAGATGTGCCGATAGAGGTTGTATTCATTGTAATCTGTGATTTTATATTAATAGAAATATCTTTTCCTGTCCAATAATGTGTGTTTGAATGAATATTTTATCGACGGATGATTTCAAATGCTTATATGTTATTGATTATATATTCTAGAGTAGAGCTAACACAATTATATATAGCATGCTTGTCTTGTTTATTGAATGTTGAGGAATCAATTTATCAATTCAAGCTAGAGTTGTAAAGCTCAATGGGGATCTACATCAACCGTCCAGAATAAGGTATGAATCGAGATCCTTTAGTGTTAGTTGTTTGATCTCTCTTGCATATAGGAAAGGATTGATTTCTGTAGTTAAGCTGTCTGTTGTGGGACCCCAAGCCATAGGAATTTCTCTCTGTAACAATGTCTGCGAATTGGAGAAACTGAGTCCCCCACTTGGGCCTCCACCACTTCAATCCTCCATCTCTCAATAGCGAGCTCACAAGCAAAAGGAAAGCTTGGGAAGAACACAAAAGTGCTCCAAGGGACAAAGGGATGCAGACTCAAGTATAAGCTCCGGAAACAATCCACTATAGTTTTCTTGCTCTCAATTCCTCATGCCTTCAATGTATCCAAAGGGTTCCTTATATAGCTCTTCAATGGGGTAATTAAGGGTCGAATCCGAGTGATCTCAAGGCATATGGAAGGTCAGGAGACAAGTGAGTCGGATCCACATCAAGGAAAACTCCAAAAGAATTTGGCCTTTTGCACACATTCCTATGTACACGGTTTTAGGGGTCAAGCCCGCATATATACGCGAGAAAGAGTTTAAAAGTCGCATATGGAAAATTTTGCATGTTTTTAGGGATGATCTTGGAAACATCAAAGGTACAAATTTAGTCCATGGGGTCTAAGGAGTAATCAAAGGGACAAGGAAGGCCATAAAAATGTGATTCACCATGTGTGGTAAAATCAACTATAACAAATGCCCCCTAATGTGTGAGGTCAGAGGGGTCATACGATGGCCAAAATACATTATAAGTCCATCCCGGAAGTGAAGTGATGAAGAACCTAGTGGAAGAACCAACCATCCAACCAGTACAATAAAATGATAATGCTCTACATATAACTGCAAATAGATACAACAGTTCCAGATACATAAGAGTACAATGGCCATGAATAGGCATGATACAATATAACATATGTGGTCATTGCCATGTACAATATAAATAGATCAGAATCTCCATGATGAATATATACAAAGCATCATGATCTCCATGAAGAATGAAGATATATAATGGATCAAGATCTCCATAATGGCTAGAAATGTCTGACATATACTAGAATCAAGTCACGAGAGCTGAAATCTCATGAACACTGGCATGATCAAGGAGGTAGCATATAAGAGATGCCACCAATCTGGAAGGTCTTCTACACAAACTGCTACGAGTACATGTCCTACTATGTGAATAGAGGTATCAAGGTCGAACATAGTATTCCATCATCTGATTACTGGTCATTGATGTATACCCTTAACAGACATGAGATCACCCACCAATAATGAAAATGGGAATCAAGGTACTAGAGTGAAAACTAACAAGTGTGAATAAATGTGTTGAGGTCGAACACTTGAGAGAATCTATCGATCAGGGGACATTGATGTATTCCCAAAAACTGTCGATGGCGAGAGAACCTGCCACTGATGACTGCAAGTCTCAAGGCACTCAAACATGACTCTAGATTCCTATCCCAGAATAAACTATATACCATTGCCACCATGGAAAGAAATCAGTTGGATAAGGGTTGGACACCCTACCTCCACCCAGTTTGAGCATTGGATCTGCCCAACATCGTTGGGTTGGATCTCGAACCCCATGAAGAGGAACGTCAACTCTAGGGCTCAATCATGGAACATGCTCAAAGAAAAACGTGTTCAATATACTGCTGAAACCGATGTTTTGTACCTTGCCCATCTTGCACTCACTGAGCCGGTGTTTTATGTTGCTCAACAGTGCAGTGCTCCAGTCATAAACCATGGCTCTCATGTACTCCACTACATAGAACATCAGGGGCTGCAAGACCTGGTGGAGTGAGGCTATCCCTGTTATCCTACCCAATGTCAGTAGTATGGCCTTTAGGCCTAGCACCTGTATGGAGTTAGTTGGGATCTGACTCCCAACCTTCTCCATGTCTGGATAACAATACACTGCTATGTACTCAATGATGGTGAGGCCACCTCCGGGCTCGCAAGAACGTAGGTTCACCACTTCCCCCCATCGGGACAATCTAGTAATGAAGTATATGTCCTCCACTTCTATGGTGAGGGAGATCCCATCGATCTGGAAAGAATCTGAGTTAGGATCCCAGTAGTCTACTAGCATTTGCAGTAGTATTGGTTTGGCCCTTCAGCCAGCAAGACACCAAAACTTGTAGAGCCTGCATGCACGAAGAGCCTGTTGTGCCATTAGATCACCCCATACTGCTTCTTCTACATCCCCGTGCTCACATTCCCTCCATTCTAGAACCATCCTGCACATTTAATTCAAGTTTGGGTCATTATATATCTTTGAAAAAATTGAACACGGCCGCATACGCAACTTTTTGCTAAACAGCCGCATACGTACGCGACTTTGGGGCATTTTTCTGCATATATCCAGCCCTATATGCGGAAAAATCCTCGATTTCCTCATGGCACAAGGTGCATAATTTAGGATGGCCTAGAAATAAAATTACACCATGGAAAATTGAAAAATTTACATGCAAATGAAAAAGCAGGGCATGGGAAGTTACCTAGAAAAAACAGTGTCGGATTCTGCCAGCTGGATCTCCCGGAATTCGCGTTTGAAGTTCCAAGCTCAATTGGGTAAAAATTTCAAATGTTATATAATGTTTTGAATTTTTTACTATTTATAGAAAATTTTCAAATTTTGAAAAATTTTACCCCCTTTTCTATAGTTTTGGACTGTTTCTAACCCTTTTGGACCATTTTTTACTAATATATGATGTAGGAGACCGTTTTGAGCATTGTTTCGACCGTTGTTTTGACTCGTTTGTGCCAATTTCAGGTATGATGTTTAAAATGGCATATAGGTTAGGTTTCACCTCCATTTTCATTTTGCATGACCTTATGACCATTTCATCATAACCTTAGGTACGAACCCATTCTATCTTGTCACGGAACCTTCTTGCTATTTTAGAAGTGGCATGATTAGAATGGTAGAGCTTGACCTTACATGGGTACCCTAGTTAGCTCCTTGTTTGCATTTGGTGCCCATGCCGACAGTTTGTCTTTCAGGATGTGGGAGTCCGTTGTATAGTATCGCCATGACATTTTGCAAGAGCCTCATACTCCTCTTGATCTTTTGCTGGCCTGTTTCCTCAGAACTCCCTTAAGTCAAGTTGTAATTGCATTATCATGAGCTTTTCCTACCTCATTGAGCCTTATGCCGACTTCCTTGACTTTGAGTATCAGCCATATAGCCTGAGCATGTCTCATGTCTAGCCCCGCAAAGCCATCTTATATATCCTTTGCAGCTTGATTCCCTATTTTTACCGAGAGGGGACTTTCCCCCGAGTGTCGCTATCCTACACATATGTCCTTGCACTGAGCATAGGTATGTTCTGCTGCTTGGAACTTGTTTGTTTTCCCATTTGAAACTCGTCTCCTCCTAGTCTATAACTTTAAAGTGATTTTATTCTTTTTCAAGATTTTCAAACATTTGAAAAAGTCCAAAAAAAAAAATTTAAAAACCAAAAGCCGGACAAGAAAAGATGTTATCTTTGGTAGCAGTCAATTCATGTCGCCTTCGAACAGAGCATTGTATATCACATCCATTGGTTGGGTTAATAGTTTGACTTTAGGAGCTATACTTGTTTATCTGAGTTTATCTCCACCAATTCGTTAAGCTTCTAGTCCCTATGGAGCCTCTGTCGATGCCTCCTATGTCGCAGAGATGTCCCAGTTTTGCATATCGAGTCTATACTGCCTACATTCAGTCACCATTCGCCTTTATGATATTATTCGAAGGAAGTTGAAAATTGATTCGACCATTCCTCAGTTATCTTGACTTTGCATGTCAGTCATTTCCAGTACAGTTACTGGTTCATGCACCTTATGATCGAGTCCTTCCACATTATACAGCTTTGTTGAGTACCTTGTGTTGGATGATGGGGGATGCTTTAATGCCCTCCTTCCAGCATATTTCATCCCATCAAATTCAGATCATTTATTCTGGGATAGGAATATAGAGTCATGTTTGAGTGCCTTGAGACTTGCAGTCATCAGTGGCAGGTTCTCTTGCCATCGATAGTTTTTGGGAATACATCAATGTCCATTGATTGATGGATTGTCTCAAGTGTTCAACCTCAACACATTTATTCACACTTGTTAGTTTGCACTCTAGTACCTTGATTCCCATTTTCATTATTGGTGGGTGATCTCGCGTCTGTTAATGGTATACATCAATGACCGGTAATCAGACGATGGAATACTATGTTCGACCTCGACACCTCTATTCACATAGTAGGACATGTACTCGTAGTGGTTTGTGTAGAAGACCTTCCAGATTAGTGGCGTCTCTTATATGCTACTTCCTTGATCGTGCCAGTGTTCATGAGATTTCAGCTCTCATGACTTGATTCCAGTATATGTCAGACATTTCTAGCCATTATGGAGATCTTGATCCATTATATATCTTCAGTCTTCATGGAGATCATGATCCTTTGTATATCTTCGTCATGGAGATTCTGATCTATTTATATTGTACGTGGCGATGACCACATATGTTATATTGTATCATGCCTATTCATGGCCATTGTACTCTTATGTATCCATAATTGTTGTATCTATTTGCAGTTATATGCAGAGCATTATCATTGTATTGTACTGATTGGATGGCTGGTTCTTCCACTTGGTTCTTCATCACTTCACTTCTGGGATGAACTTATAATGTATTTTGGCCATCGTATGACCCCTCTGACCTCACACATTAGGGGGAATTTGTTATAGCTGATTTTACCACACATGGTGAATCACATTTTTATGGCCTTCCCTGTCCCTCTGTAGACTCCTTAGACCCCATGGACCAATTTTGTACCTTTGATGTTTCCAAGATCATCCCTAAAAACATGCAAAAATTTCCATACGCGACCTTTAAACCCTTTCTCACGTATATACGTGGGTTTGACCCCTAAAACCACGTACATTAGGATGTGTGCAAAAGGCCAAATTATTTTGGAGTTTTCCTTGATGTGGATCCAACTCACTTGTCTCTTGACCTTCCATATGCCTTGAGATCACCCAGATTCGACCCTTCAATACCCCATTGAAGAGCTATATAACGAACCCTTTGGATACATTGAAGGCATGAGGAATTGAGAGCAAGAAAACTATAGTGGATTGTTTCCAGAGCTTATACTTGAGTATACATCCCTTTATCCCTTAGAGCACTTTTGTGTTCTTCCCAAGCTTTCCTTTTTCTTGTGAGCTTGCTATCGAGAGATGGAGGATTGAAGTGGTGGAGGCCCAGGGAACTCAGTTTCTCCGATTCACAAACGTGTCGATAGAGGTTGTCTCTATTTTAATCTCTATTTTATATTAATAGAAATATCTTTTCTTGTCCAATAATGTGTATTTGAATGAATATTTGATCCATGGATGATTTCGAATTATTATATGTTATTGATTATATATGCTAGAGTAGTTCTAACATGATTATATGTAGCATGCTTGTCTTGTTTATTAAATGTTGAGGAAGCAATTTATCAATTCAAGCTGGAGTTGGAAAGCTCAACGGGGATCTACATCAACCGTCTAGAATAAGGTACGAATCGAGATCCTTTAGTGTTAGATATTTGGTTTCTCTTACATATAGGAAAGGATTGATTTCTGGAGTCAAGCTGTCTGGTTTGGTACCCCAAGCCATAGGAATTTCTCTCCGTAACAGAATTGGAAAAACCGTGAGAGTACAACCTCACTTGCCTTACTATGTGTCTGTCTTGATTCATGTAGAATGTCTTAACAAGAATTTCAAATGCACTGTGATTGATGAAGGCGCTGCTACTTCCATGATGTATTTGGCGTGTTGGAATGGTTTGGGTTCCCCTGAGTTGTCTAAATCCGCTACCATGTTGACAATGTTTGATGGTATATTGTTTCGGCCACACGGCATTCTTCCTTCTCTTAAGGTCCATTTGCAGGGGAAGACCGTTGCGATAGAGGTCGAGGTGGTTGATGCACCCTTTGAATACAATCTGTTACTAGGTAGGAATTAGATGTATAGTATGCAAGCCGTAGCTTCTTCTCTATTTCGAGTTGTATGCTTTCCATTTAATGGGAAGATAGTTACAATTGATCAAATGTCATTCAAGAATCTATGTGTTACCGCATCTTCAGGAGCTTCTGTACTGATTGTCGCACACTCTTAGCCGAAAAATGGGAGTGTGGGTATTGGCATGTACCCATCCCTTGTGGGATCATTTAGTTGTCCTGCATCGGTTCTTATGATCGGTTCTACTTTCGGTGAGGCTTCATCATCATTGTGTTCGGTGTCTTTTCGCACCACTCATATGGAAGATCCTTGGATTCTTCCTACACCGAGTCCTTCATGTGAGCCTATCGGAATGGATGTGCCATTTCCTGCAGCAATGATAGCATATCAAGCTAATCTTGAATGTGTTGCAGAGCCTGGTTCTTCCTCTTCGCAGACAGAGGAGGAGGACCCATATGTGCTGCATGCATGGGAAGTTGAGTCTTCTCACACACATGACTACCTTGATAGTGTTTTTCCATCAGATGAAGCTATTATTGAGGCTATGTTTGGAGTTGAGCCACCTTGGGAAGAGTTGCATCATAGATCTTACTTCCTTCCTGAGCGTGACCGTTTGGAGTGTGAAGACTTTAGGGAGATTCTTAGTGAGAGAATTGGTATCCTCGTGGTTCCATTAAGCTCTCCTGGTCCGATGGCTGATGGAAACATGGCGAATATATATCCTACCATTCCTATCAATATCTCTCGTGATCCTGGCAAGATTGAGAATGTCTATATTGGGGTAGAATGTTCCCATGCTGAGATTCAAGAGTATACCGAGTTGTTCAAAGAATTTCGTGATGTATTTGCTTGGTCATACGAGAAAATGCCAGGTATCGACCCTCGCATTGTTGAGCATGAAATTAAAACTTATCCCAATGCTAAACCTGTTTGACAATGCTTTCGTGTGGTGAATCCTAGGAAAGCACCCACGATTAAGGCTGAGATAGAAAAAATGTTGAATGTCGATTTTATCTATCCCATTCCCTTGACGGAGTGGGTTTAAAATCTCGTTCCGATTGATAAGAAGCAAGGAACGATTCATATATGCACTGATTTCTGTGACTTGAATCGTGCCTGGCCTAAGGATAATTTTCCCACACCATTTATTGATCAAATTTTGGGTGAGTGTGCAGGAAGCGAAGTATTTTCCTTTATGGACGGATTTTCCGGATACAATCAGATACAAATCAAACCTGAGGACGAACATAAGACTTCCTTTATTTGTCCTTGGGGTACCTTTGCATATCGAAAAATGCCTTTCGGCCTTAAAAATGCTGGAGCCACTTTTCAGTGGGCTATGACCTTGATCTTCCATGATCTCAAATCGATTATTGAAGTCTTTTTGGATGACCTTGCTGCTCATTCTCGTTAGAGGACGAGTCATTCCTACCATTTGAGATTAGTGTTCGAAAGGTGCAGCCATTATTTGGTCAGGTTAAATCCTCATAAATGCATATTTTGTGTGAAGTCTGGTCGCTTATTAGGGTTCATTGTCTCCAAGGAGGGTATACGAGTCAACCCTTTGAAGGTTGAGGAAATACTTCAATTGTCTACCCTAAGAAACATTAGACATCTTTAATGTTTGCAAGGCATGGCAAATTTATTATGGAGATTCGTAGTTAACTTTGCCAATTTGACTAGAGGCTTTATGCTTCTTTTGAAGAAGGACACTACCTTTTGCTGGGATGAGCAAGCCCAGGATTCCTTTGATGTACTTAAGCGAGCCTTAGCATCGGTCCCGGTGATTAGTCCACCCGACTATAGCCGTGACTTTTTACTTTATGTAGCCGCATCCATGGAGACGATTGGTATGGTTTTGGTACAGGAGGATGAGGAGCTCTAGGAGCATGTCATATATTATTTGAGCTGAAACCTTATAGATGCGGAGATCCTTTATTCCCATGTGGAGAAGCTTGCCTTAGCTACCATTCATGTGGTTCAAAGATTGAGACGCTATATTCTCCTTCGCCAAACCTTGGTGGTATCCCATGTCAATCCATTTTAGTTTGTCCTCACTAGAAGGATTATATGGGGAAAGTATAATAAGTGGATGGTCATCTTTCAAGAATTCAATCTCAAGTTTGTTTCGGCAAAATCGAAGAAATCGTTGATTTTTGCGAAGCTTATATCTGATTTCCAAAGCGAGGAGGAGGAGGAAGTTTGTGAAGATATATTTGTCGATGAGCACATTTTCTTGATCTCAACTTTGGATCCATGGTATGGGGATATTATCATATATTTACAAACATTAAAGGGCCCTACTCACCTTTCACGGGATGAACAATGACGATTACATCACGTATCCAAGAATTAACTCATAGTGGATAACACATTGTACCACCGTGGGGTAGATTCCATTTTACGTCATTGTTTAACTCATGAGGAGGCTGAGCTTGTGCTGAATGATTGCCACAGAGGAGCGTGTGGTGTTTATTTATCTGGTCTTTTTACAGCCCAAAAAATCTTGAGAGCGGGTTATTTCTGGCCATCGATCTTTAAAGATTGTGTTAATGCGGTCAAGAAGTTCCACCCTTGCTAGGTGTTTGCATGCAATATGCGCTCACATCTGCCCTGTTACATCCTATTATCACCATCGATCACTTCACTAAGTGGGGGCTTGATTTCATGGATTACAACCCAGCTTCAGCTGGGGGTAATCATCATATTATCGTGGTTGTTGACTATTTCACAAAATGGGCTAAGGCTATGCCCACGATTAAATCTGATGGTGAGACAACCGCACATTTCGTATTCAACTAGATCATTACTCGGTTCGGTATTCCGAAAGATCTTATGACTGACCATGGTAGGAACTTTCAGAGTTAGATGATGGAAGAGTTGGCCTCGAAGTTAGGGTATAAGTAGGAGCATTGTTCTTCTTATTACCCTCAAGCAAATGGATAGGTTGAAGCAGTGAACAAATCACTCAAGTCCATTCTCCAATGAACCATCGCACAAAGCAAGACCAATTGGCATATCATGTTATATCCTGCTTTGTGGGCTTATAGGACTGTGGTTAAGACTGCCACAGGTTTTTCTCCATACCAGCTTGTACATGGAGTGGAGTCTATATTGCTAGTAGAGTGTGAAATCCCTTCTTTGAAGCTAGCCATAGAGCTCTTACCAGACACTTCCCCATTGGAGGAACGTTTGGTCCATTTAGAGCAGCTTGATGAGCAGCGTCGAGATTCTTTAGTGGCACTAGAAGTAAATAACCATCATGTTAAGGTCCAATATGATAAATATGTCCATCCAAGGAAGTTTAGTGAAGGAGATTTGGTCCTTTTGTGGGATCAAGCTAAAGAACCCTTGGGGGTAGGAAAATTTAACCCCATTTGGCATGGTCCTTATGTTGTTAAACGTGTGTTAGAGAAGGGCACATATGAGTTAGTAGATTACGAAGGGACAGCCTTGGCGGAGCCTAGAAATGGGCTCTATCTTAAAAATTACTATGCATGATTCTCATCCAGGGCTGACTATTGTATATTAGTGTATAGTATTTTGCATAGTTAGGTTTTTCTTAAGGTGATCGGGTTTGTTGATTAGCTTTCGTTTCTTATGACAGATATCAATGGAGTCTTCCATCTATATAGGATTTGTGGATGGTGCTAACCGCCACACTCAACACTTAGCCTCTACTGCTTGGGTGATTTATACTCCTACGGGTCAAGTATTGTCTTCAGGAGGCGTATGTTTACGACCCTCTTCAAACAATGTTGCTGAATATAGTGCCGTTATCGAGATTCTATGGGATTCCATTTTACATGGTGTTCTATCTATTGAGGTACATATTGATTTGGAGTTAGTAGTGTCATAGCTTAATGGATTGTATCATGTTAGGGATCCAACATTATTACGAAGATTCTTACGTGTGAGATTGTTAGAACAAAAATTTGACAACATAACATACATACATGTTCCAAGAATTTATAATCAAGTTGCTGACTCATATGTTAACTATGTGTTAAATTGGCATTTGTTGCACAGACAATAAGCTCATCACAAACATACATTTTTACACATGTAAATAAATAAACCGATCATCATAAAAAAATTTCATTAAACATCCAAAATGCGATAATACATAGTGTCATAATACAAAAATGGGGCTTCCAAGTCACCAAAATATAAATACACTGTAGTACAAAATGTATCACTCCTAGGTATCTAAGCTTGGGGAGGAGGAGGGGGATTCTGATCGTGGAATGTCACCACGACTCTAGCTAGCCATTGAAACAACCGCACCCATTATTGTGGCACAACCACCACCTGACGCTACATGGCCTCAGGCAGGTCCTCGACCTGCGCCATGAGTACCCTATGTGTCAGCCGCACGAAGTTGGTATGAATGCTTTGGAGCGTCTTCTCTGCATCCACACCCATAATGTCATCTCCTCTTCCCCTCCGTCTATGATGAGGGAAGCCTTCAGGTCATCATGGTCTTACATTTGCATACATATGACATGATGTCACTATGTGTTGTAACACAAAAACATGTATTTTGAGTCTATATATATCAAAAAACACAAAAAAATTAAATAATTCACAAAACTTAAAAAGAGGGTTGGGATTCGTTACCAATGTCACCGTATGCTGATCCTGGTGGTAGCAGCATGTCGGGGTCTCCCTGAAAATCTATCCCCACATAAGGGTAATCATCGATGGCAACTATCTGCCGCCGCCACCATGGAAAGAAATCAGCTGGATAGGAGTTGGACACCCTACCTCCACCCAGTCTATGCATCGCATCTACCCAACATTGTTCGGTCGGATCTCAAACCTCGTGAAGAGGAACATTAAATCTAGGGCTCAATCCTAGAACATGCTCAAAGAAAAACATGCTCAGTATACTACTGAAACTGAATTTTTGTACCTTGCACATCTTGCACTCATTGAGCTATTGTTTCATGTTGTCAACAGTGCAGTGATCCAGTCATAAACCATGGGTCTCATGCAATCCACTGCATAGACCATCAGGGACCGCGAGGCCTGGTGGAGTGAGGCTAGCCCTGCTATCCTGCCTAGTGTTAGTAGTATGGCCTTTATACCTAACACTTGTATGGAGTTAGTTGGGATCTCACTCTCGACCTTCTCTGTGTCCGGATAACAATACACTGTTATGTACTCATTTATGGTAAGGCCACCTCTAGGTCCGCGAGAACATAGTTTCACCACTTCTCCTCGTCGGGACAATCTAGTAATGAAGTATATGTCCTCCACTTCTATGGTGAGGGACATCCCGTCAATCTAGAAAGACTCTGAGTCAGGATCCCAGTAGTATACTAGCATCTACAATAGTCTTGGTTTGTCCCTTAAGCCACCAAGACACCAAAACTTGTAGAGACTGCATGCACGAAGAGCCGGTTGTGCCATTAGATCACGTCGTACTACTTCTTCTACATCCCCATGCTCATGTTCCCTCCATTATAGAACCATCCTGCACATTTAATTCATGTTTGGGTCATTAGATATCTTTAAAAAACTTGAACGTGATCACATACGTGACTGTTTACTAAACAACTGCATACGTACGTGACTTTGGGGCATTTTTCAGCGTATATCCATCCCTATATGCAGAAAAATCCTTGATTTTTGCATGGGCCGAGGAACATAATTTAGGATGGCCTAGAAATCAAATTACACCATGGAAAATTGGAAAATTTACATGCAAATGAAATAGCAGGGCATGGGAAGTTACCTAGAAAAAACGGTGTCGAATTCTGCTGGCTAGATCTCCCGGAATTCACATTTGAAGTTCTAAGCTCAATTGGGAGACAGTTTTGAGCACCGTTTTGACCGTTTCTTTGACCCGTTCATGCCAATTTCAAGTATGATGTTTAAATTGGCATATAGGTTAGGTTTCACCTTCGTTTGCATTTTTCATGACCTTATGACCGTTTCATTATAACCTTAGGTATGAACCCATTCTATCTTGTCACGGAACCTTCTTGTTGTTTTAGAAGTGGCATGGTTAGAATGGTAGAGGCTGACCTTACATGGGTACCCTAGTTAGCTCCGTGTTTGCATTTGGTGCCCATGTCGATAGTTTGTCTTTTAGGATGTGGGAATCCATTGTATAGTATCGCCATGACATTTCGCAAGAGCCTCATACTCCTCTTGATCTTTTGTTGGCCTATTTCCTCAGGACTTCCTTATGTCAAGTTGTAATTGCATTATCATGAGCTTTTCCTGCCTCATTGAGCCTTATGCCAGCTTCCCTGACTTTGAGTATCAGCCATATAGCCCAAGCTTGTCTCATGTCTATCCCCTCAGAGCCATTTTATATATCCTTTGCAGCTTTATTCCCTATTTTTACTAGGAGGGGACTTTCCCCCCAGTGTCGCTATCCTACACATATGTCCTTGCACTGAGCATAGGTATGTTCCACTGCTTGGAACTTGTTTGTTTTCCCATTTGGAACTAGTCTCCTCCTAGTCTGTAACTTTAAAACAATTTTATTCTTTTTCAATCTTTTCAAACATTTGAAAAAGTCCAAAAAAATTTAAAAAAAAAACAAAAAGTCGAACAAGAAAAGATGTTATCTTTGGCAGTAGTCGAGTCGTGTCGCCTTCGAACAGAGCACTGTATATCACATCCATTGGTTGGGTTAATAGTTTGAATTTAGGAGTTGTACTTGTTTATCTGAGTTTATCTCCACCGACTGGTTAAGCTTCCAGTCCCTATGGAGCCTCTGTCAATGCCTCCTGTGTTGCATAGATGTGCCAAGTTTTGCATATCATGTCTATGTTGCCTACATTCAATCACAATTCACCTTTATGCTCTTGTTCGAAGGAATTTGAAACTTGAGTTAGCCATTCCTTAGTTATCTTCAATTTGCATGTTGGCCATTCCCAGTATAGTTACTGGTTCGTGCACCTTATGGTCGAGTCCTTCCACATTATATAGCTTTGTTGAGTACCTCGTGTTGGATGATGGGGGATGCCTTAGTGCCCTCCTTCCATCGGATTTCATCCCATCGAATTCAGATCATTTATTCAGGGTTAGGAATCTAGAGTCATGTTTGAGTTCCTTGAGACTTGCAGTCATCAGTGGCAGGTTCTCTCGCCATCGACAGCTTTTGGGAATACATCAATGTCCCCTGATCAATGGATTCTCTCAAGTGTTTGACCTCAACACATTTATTCACACTTGTTATTTTGCACTCTAGTACCTTGATTCCCATTTTCATTATTGGTGGGTGATCTTGCTTCTGTTAACGGTATACATCAATGACTGGTAATCAGATGATGGACTGCTATGTTCGACCTCGACACCTTCATTCACATAGTAGGACATGTACTCGTAGCGATTGTGTAGAAGAACTTCTAGATTGGTGGCATATCTTATATGCTACCTCCTTGATCGTGCTAGTGTTCATGAGATTTCAACTCTCGTGACTTGATTCCAGTATATGTCAGACATTTCCAGCCATTATGGATATCTTGATCCATTATATATCTTCAGTCTTCATGGAGATCATGATCCTTTGTATATCTTCATCATGGAGATTCTGATCTTTTTATATTGTACATGGCGATGACCACATATGTTATATTGTATCATGCCTATTCATGGCCATTGTACTCTTATGTATCTGGAACTACTGTATCTATTTGCAGTTATATGCAGAGCATTATCATTGTATTGTACCGATTGGATGGCTGGTTCTTCCACTAGGTTCTTCATCACTTCACTTCTGGGACGGACTTATAATGTATTTCGTCCATCATATGACCCATCTGACCTCACACATTAGGGGGAATCTGTTATAGCTGATTTTACCACACATGGTGAATCACATTTTTATGGCCTTCCCTGTCCCTTTGCAGACTCCTTAGACCCCATGGACCAATTTTGTACCTTTGATGTTTCCAAGATCATCCCTAAAAACATGCAAAAATTGCCATGTGCGACTTTTAAACCCTTTCTTGCGTATATACGCGGGTTTGACCCCTAAAACCACGTAGATCAGGATGTGTGCAAAAGGCCAAATTCTTTTGGAGTTTTCCTTGATGTGGATCTGACTCACTAGTCTCCTAACCTTCCATATGCCTCAAGATCGCTCAAATTCGACCCTTCATTACCCCATTGAAGAGCTATATAAGGAACCCTTTGGATACATTGAAGGCATGAGGAATTGAGAGCAAGAAAAATATAGTCCATTGTTGTCAGAGCTTATACTTGAGTCTACATCCCTTTTTCCCTTGGAGCACTTTTGTGTTTTTCCCAAGCTTGCGTTTTGCTTGTGAGCTTGCTATCGAGAGATGGAGGATTGAAGTGGTGGAGGCCCAAGTGGGGGACTCAGTTTCTCCGATTCGCAGACGTGCCAACAAAGGTTGTCTCTATTGTAATCTCTGTTTTATATTAATAGAAATATCTTTTCCTATCCAAAAATGTGTATTTGAATGAATATTTGATCCATGGATGATTTCAAATGCTTATATGTTATTGATTATATATGCTAGAGTAGGTATAACAAGATTATTTATAGCATGCTTGTCTTGTTTATTGAATGTTGAGGAAGCAATTTATCAATTCAAGCTAGAGTTGGAAAGCTCAACGGGGATCTACATCAACCATCCAGAATAAGGTACGAATCGAGATCCTTTAGTGTTAGATATTTGGTTTCTCTTTCATATAGGAAAGGATTGATTTCTGGAGTCAATATTTATGTTGTGGTACACCAAGCCATAGGAACTTCTCTCTGTAACAGGAGTAGTCAAATCCCCCCCTTTACTGAAATTTTTGGCATGAACTAGATTCCCAACTTACTCACAATTGCATCTATCATCTTATGCATGAGGAAATAATCAACGTTATGCTCCTTTCGAAACTTCACAGGATCCTGACCCCCTTTCTCCTTCTCGCCACGATCCATTAACACTCAATCCAAGAGCCCTTTCATTATCTAAAATGTAGCCACTGAATTCTCATATAGATCCATGTGCACCCTTGTCATCCTTGGGACTTGAATCCACTCCAACCAAAACCTCAAATTCCTCCTCTAGTTGAGTGGATTCCAATTCATCCCACAACCCCTTCTCAGCCTTATCAATTTCCTTATGAACCGACGTCTGGATATTTGCTCTATAGAACATAGTAGCATGGGTTGTCTTTAACTGTTCCCAGTTTTCTTGCATCGGACCTGCTTCCTCCTTAATTTTGACCTCCCAACTAGCTTTCCTCCCACACACCTCTATCATCCCAAGTCATTGAAACCTTAAATTTTATACCCCCCAGCTTCATAAAACTCCCCTAAAACATGAAACACCAACATAAAACCATTGCACCAACCCATCATGCTGTTGTCGATATTAAATCTAGAGGCCCCATAAATTGCAATGAAAGATCTGGAGCATCTCTAGGAGCTAAAGACACTACCTGTATCCATGGAAAATCCACCACCCTTTTTGGAAATCATTCCCCATGATATGAATTGAAGTCTTCCCCTGCTCCCCTACTGTCATATCACCATTCTAATTGCGAGTGTACCACCATTTCTGACACCTTATGTCTTCATAACTCCTCGAGAGACTTCGTACACCATCCTTACTCAAACAACTATTCTAATAAAGAAACCACGTGATGCACCCTTTGCTCCACGTGTTGCATGACCTCTCTTGTGTTACCGACATCTAGGGAATTGTTTTAGACATATTATTTACAACCAAAATTACTATTAGAAAGATACAAATATAATGTGACTAACATGAGAAACATTGTGACAAAGAAGACCACTACCAAATCCTTAGTTATTGATAATTATATTAATAAGAAAGTAAGAATTATTTACCACTACGTATGAATTACGAATTATTCAAAATTTCCCAGCAAAATTATGCTACTATGCTTATTTCATGCCAATTCTAGTTCAACAATGCTTTAATCTCTGCACTCTCATTTGTAGTCATTCTTATCGAATTTTTGTGTGGATTATTAAATGCTTATATAGTCCATGGTTTCTCCAAATCCTAGCCTTCACTAGAAAAAATACATTAGGATTTGTGTATGAAACAATATGAAAATGACATTGTAAAATCTTAGAGGATATTACACTCCTTTTTACATAAGAACAAGTTTTTTCAATCAACACATTTGGAATAATTTCTTTATCCTTAGCAAGTTTTTAAACAAAATGGATTTATGTAGAATCGATAACAACAATACATAGCCCTAATGCCTCAAACATCCTTATTTCAACCTTTCACCATTCCTCCACATCATGGTTGTCCTCTTCTTCATCGAATGAGTGGTAGAGGATATCACTCTATCTCTTATAGAGCTAATACACCAACAAATTTAGGGTCCCAATTCTTTTCAACTAGACACATTGTCACATACCCATACCACATTATCATGCAGAATTAAAAAATTCATCGAGAACCTTTACTGTTCATCGAAACATAGGGCATGGCCATAAACCACTTCTCGACATTTCCAAAACTGTCACACTCCCTCCCGTCTTCCATTGGACAGTTCGACGATCTGGAAGGAAAGATCTCAGAGGATATCAGACGACCGAGAGAAATTGTGACAGAAATCAACGGTCACAAACGGTCCCACATCTGGAATCAAATTAGCTGCTAAGAATCATCCCGCAAATATCAGTGGTGCGGAAAACTTGAGTTGCGTGATTGGGAATCGTGGAAATCGCGATACCACGATCCTGCATCTCACATTCTGCATTCTTGCATCCCGCATGCAGAAATGTCCATTATGGAAATCAAAAACTACGAAACCGCATCCCACATCCTGCAAGTTGTGGAAAGGTGCGTTGCGGAACGAAAATTGTGGAAAGTCGTAATTCATAAAAATACATCTCCGCATCCCGTATTCCACATCCCGCAAGTTGCAGAAAGGACTTTGCGGAGGCCCAAATTTGGCAAAGGATTTCTTCCGCATCCTGCATCCTGCCTGCGGAATAAACCATTGTGGAAGAAGGTTTCTGCTCGAGAATTCGACTTTCTAATTGAAGTCTTGAACAGACTTTACCATCCTGGCCAACATCAATCTGGCATTCTAACCCTGCAACTTAGTTTAACAATGCATTGAAGGAAACATACATAGATTCCTATAATTTCGGTTATTCAAAGGAACAATTCATCAATTCAACACATCCAACATGTTCATCATATTCCATCAAGCACTTACAATGCAAGAAATAGAATTGTAGAGATAAACATGGACAAGAGCACTTATCTTGAGAAGAACTTGTCCCGCAACTAACTATGTCGCTGCAACATTCCACCCAACCATAGGCCAGTGCGCTCATTAAAGTCTCAGCAAGACTGCCACCCCCGAGCTGGGCATGATTTCCTCAAGGAATAAGGGAACACTAGCAGACTCATACATAGCCAAGCGTGCAACAAAACTCAGCCAATCCAACCCAGTTGGGTTTATCATGCTTTTAGGGAAACAACCAACAGACGGGTTTCATAGGCCACTCAGCCAAGCCCTATCACAGTTGGGTTTCATAGACTGTTCACAGTCAAGCCAACATTCACCTTAAGGACCAGTCAAGCCAACAGATGGGTTTATCAGACTGTACACAGTTAAGCCATCTCACTGCTAGGTTTATCAGGCTATCTAGCCAAGCCAACATTCACAGTTGGGTTTATCAGATTGTCTAGCAAAAGGTTACTCACAAGGTCAAACTCAACAAGACACAACCAAGCCAACATATGGGTTTATCAGGTTACCAGCCAAGCCATCTTTCCAGTTGGGTTTGTCAGGATTCTAAGGAAATAGGCAAGAAGAACTGCTAATCTAGTGATCTCATCTATAGAGCTAAGAACACCTTCACAAGACCTATATGGCCTGGATTCCCCACTGCCTACACACCCAACATAAGGAAGTGTCCCCTACTCTGCTCCATAGTCCCTTAGGAAACACCTTCCCTTCCCGTGCTCTTCAGGATATTCATAGCAGGTTCACCAGCCACTCTTATCTTATTGTGAGGTTCTACACTAGGTTTATCAAGAACATTCTATGTCTCTCCCACTCCTAAGTATTGTACATAGTTCAAACCCAAACCAGGGTGCACAACACAACAACCACAGGGAGACTCCAGAACATAGGCTTTACTCTGGAACACGAGTAGAAGGGTCTTATACACTTTTTAGTTCAAGATAACGCTGCAACACAACAATCATAGTCTCTCCAAGGTAAAAACACTTTCTGAACATGAAGGATACGCACAAGAAGAGATCAACTACCCCTAAGCTTCCACACGAATGGAGAATAATGATCGATGAGCCAGACATCCCACAGCTCCCTAAAACATGAATCCAAAATGAAGATGTAATGCGTGAGTCCAACTAGCTTACAGTTCTGGTGTTTCTTGTCCATGCAAAAAAAACATGACATTCAAAACTGGGTGCTCTTCCCAAATTGAATTTTTCCATACCCTTCCCCTTCCCTACAATAAATACCTCAACCACATTCTGGCAGAAATAAATGATTGGAAAGAAAGACAAGAGGGAGGGTAGTTGACAATTTTGATGGGATTTCCCCATGACACATGGCTTTTCTCAAACTGGTTCAAGGTTAACATTCCCTCCCCCTTATCCTTAAGAAAATCATGCCCCCATCTCATTTTTCGTTGCATTGACATAGCTGGCTGTGGGTTTTTCATTAATTTGCATATTTACATGATGTTTACAAAAAATATTGCCTTAGCATAGAAACCATAGGCATCAACCATGATCGCCTGTATACCAAACATTAATCAATGACAGGGCCTTGGCCTTGAGATCCTTGTCATGATTCCATATAATATTTACATCATATACATTCATGCAACGGGGTCAAAACCAGGGTGTTACACACATGTACTTCTCTACCTAAACATGGAGGGAAACTATAGGGAAATATTCTTGTCTAATGGATCTAGGGCCTCATTACCTACTTCAAACTACATCTAAACATAACTTAAGATTGGAACCTAAAACTCATAGAATGCTATCTAAAAAACATGGCTCTAAGATGATGGTAGTTTCATTGTGACCATAATAGAATTCTCCATCACCTTCCACTTGGGATACCTTATACCAAGCTATTTGCATCCATTTCTATCTTCTTGGGTACCTATAGAATTTTATGTTCGAGCGTTAGCAATATCTAGGCCAAAATGTATAGTAGTATATTGAAATATTTACCCGGACTCTAGATTCAACCTTAGTACTTTTTCTTAAGTTTAATTATGTATTACTAAGTGCTTTCACAATGAAGTGGCCTTGTTTGAGATAAGTACCCTTGATTGGTCCTTTCCTAAAGCCATTGTTATTGCATCGAGAGTAGCGAGGTGATCTACAACCCATTATGGGGGAGATATTGTCATGTTCCTAACGTTATGATACCAAAAATTAAAAATAATTTTAAAAAATCATGTCGGCTCATAAAAAAAACAAATAAAAAGTCGGATCATAAAATAAAAATTTAAAACAAAATAAAAAGTTCTTAGAAATCCATGTTAGCTCATAAAATAATAAAATAAAAGGAATAGATCTACCTTAAACACGAATATATCAAGCATGGAGAGGATGAAATTGCTTGGGGTGTAAAATATTTTTTGGATATGTAAAAAATTTAAGATTAAAAAAAATACACCTCAATAAATTGGATCCCTCTCGGTGGTTGATAGATCTGGGTTTAACATGGATCTATGTTAGTTGACTTTCAATTGGATCACTACCAAATTTCCCCTTCCTTTCCTCATCGACCTCAATAGCATGTCACATGTGTCACCCCTTCTCCTCCCACACTTAATTACCCCCCACCATGGTATTGTTACATTACACCTTCACCACCTTGTTTGTCTTCCTAGTCCATCTATATCCCTCCTCACATACACCAACTTCCACACACCACCACCAATGGTCATCCAACATTGCATCCCTTATCTCCCATCTCTCTCACAACACCCCATATGGATACACCCTGCCTCCTTTGTTCTTTTCAATCCAATTCAACAACTACCTCCAACAACATGTACCACCTCTTTGCAACCATGTTTATACACAACTACCCATTTTAACCATGAAACTAATCCTTAAAACGTACCTCTAACTCTTCCTCACATCCCTCATACAACTCTAAGATACTACTATATCATATTTTTCAGCCATCACCTCCAACCATTGTGCCACCTCTCTATGTTCCACCTCATGGACATACCCAACATCTTTCTCCCACTACTAAACTCTTGAATAGATAAAACATTATTTTTTTTAAACTCCACCTACCAACACCCCTCTCTCCCTTCTACTCTAAACAATAAGGTCACAATGATACAACCCACCATAATTACTATCACCTCTACACACTATAAAAGTCCATTTGGACATACCAATTTTTGTAGAGAATATAAACATGTACACCACTACCTGACCAAATGTGAAACAATTCTTGAATACATATCATGGTCAAGGAAGTTATGCAAAAACACTACAACATTAATTCTAGAATCCACATCCATCCAACATTGACAACTACATTCCATTGCTAGTAGACATAACCAATCAACAACCACTTAATCTTTATCAACAACACCAATAAATTTTATTCCTGTAACTTATTGTTGATAAATATTCAACATGATCAAAATATTATTTTGAGTCATTTTCCACTCCATAAAGGAATTCCTAAATTGGGAGGAATGTGGGGATGTTTTTGATTTAAACCAATAGGAATTGATAATGAGAATAGGCACACCTCCTGAGATGTATACCTCATGAGAAGTACATCTCACTCATCTCACCCCTTCAGGAAGACACACTCCCTCTTGATAACATATTCTTCAAGGAAATTAGTTGAGAGTGGTTGGATTAGTTGCACTATTCCATACTTTGAGCTCCTTAATAATTTTTTTCTCCTTATATGTGGCTCATTGCCTACATCATTTTGCATCTAGACATAACTTAAGATTGACACTTGAAACTTGTATAATTCTATCTAAGAAACATGGTTATAAGATGGTGGTAGTTTCACTATGAACATCATCAAATTATCCAACACCTTCCTCTTGGGATGCCATCTTCCAATCTTTTTGCATCCTTTTATATCCTCTTGGGTACTTGTAGGCCCTTTTATGTTCTAGAATTTCCCATCTTCATGCCAAAAATGCACGGTAGTAAATTGAAATATTCAGCAAACTCAAGGTTCAACTCTAGTATTTCTTCTTAAGTTTAATTATGTATTACTAAGTTCTTTTCACTATGAAGTGGCCTTTTATGATAACAACACCTTTGAATGGGCTATTGTTTGAGATATTGTTATGAAACACCATCTATCATACTACCATAGTTTTCCATCCTTTCCTCATCCACCTCAATAGCATGTCTAAGGAGCTCATATTTCTTATCATGTTATACCCCATCTAAAGTATTATTTATCATATCTCTTTCTCTTGATCTCTCAAAGATCATGCTTTCTCCCTATTATCCATGAGGTTCTATTGTTTTGATTAAGGGACATCATTATTTTACCCATTATTTTGATAATTATATTGTTGGGATTATTATTAATCCTCCCTTGACCAGATAGTCTATTTGTCTATTTTACTAGATTATGATGTCTTCATCACTCCACTAGTGTATGGGGTACACACCTAGGGGACACCTGCCACTTATTGAACATGTCTGAATGAGTTTATGTTCCTCGGGGACCAATCCCTATAATTTAGGAACCCACTATGTGTTCCACCAACAGTCTCCAGTAGTTGACTCTAGTAGGTATTCAATTAAGTCTAGTTATGCTCTGATTCCCATCAGTTAGATCACTCTTAGTAATCCTAGCACCAATTTCCATGATTCAAGGAAGTAGGGTGCATTTGCTGACCTACCCTCATCAGTTAACTGGTTGTGAACTTTTTTAGCGATCCAGAGTTGCATTAGTGAGCTCCAGTGGTGATTTTCCCACACTAAGTTAGCTCTAGAGTCAGTCCAGGTTGGAATATTTGAATCCTATCTTAGGTATTCGAATTCTCCTATATGTATTACCATTGTATTACTTAATTTATATTGATTAATGTATTATGAATAATTATTCCAATTATTGGTCTCGTGAGTGTTTTTTTATTATCTTCCATGAATTATTAATCTGAGTTAATCAATTTCTTCTCTCTCTTCTACAATTCTCCATTCGAACCCGACAAGCTTGATGATCCTATGCTTCATTGAATCTTACATGGTATTAGAGATGGTAACAAGGCCAAAAAAAAACCTCAGAAGATTCCATTGATGCACCAGAAGCTACTGGGTTCCACATAAAGAGTCCTGGAATTATTGCCTTGCTCCCTCCAAATTATGTCTAGAGAAGTCTATCCAGGTGTGATGCACCCAGAGAAAGTGCACATGTCAAAGTGGAGAGTGTTTGTTCTATTTTGATTTGAATAGCAATGTTTTTGCATGTTGTTGGAATATTTATTAAATAAATTATTGTTCTTGATGCCCTGAAATGGAGAATTCAGCAGCTTTGACTCACATAATCCTCACACCTTTCAATTACCTTTATTAGAGGGATGACCTGTATATGGTCTTGCGCAACAAGGGTCTGTAGGGGGTCACCATGGGGTAGAGAAGTCAAAATAGAGAAATATCTTGAAAAATCCAAGTATCTGAATAATATTGATGAATCTTTTGTCTTATTGTGCATTCACATCTCCAGAGAGTTACTCTTTCACCTTGAGGGATTGAGCACACCAAAAGAAGTATGGGAAAAACTTGAAACTTTGTTTGGAAAGAATGATGAGATGAGGGGCCATATCTTGGAGAATGAGCTGATAGCACTAGAACCTAGTAACTTTGAAACAATACAACAGTTCTCCTCAAGATTCAAATCATTGGCCATGTGATGCAAGCAATGTAGGATTGAGAAGAAGGATGAGCAATTGGTGCTCTCCATACTGAGCGAAGTTGGACCAGAATTCTCAGTGTTTGTATCTACCTTTCACTTTGGAATATTGACTACTCCTAATTGGTGAATGCCATCCCTTGATGTCTTCACATAGCCTCTAATCTAAGAACAAGACAAGTTGATACAGATAGGAGCTCTTAGAGCCTCTCTCCAGATCAAGCTCTCTTAGACGGTGAAACAAGAAATGCGCAAGCAAGGAGGAAGCAGAATGGAAAATAAAAGAGGAAAACTGAATTCGAACCCAAGGAAGAGTCTGATCCATCCAATGAAGCCTCGGGATTTAGGAAGGACAAACATTATAGGTCTAACAAGGGAACGTGCTCCTACTGTAAGAAATGAAACCATGCAAAGAAATATTGTATGAAGAATACATCAGATCATATGACAAAACTCATTGAGCGACACAATATTTCCCTCCCTGAAGGCACAAGCAAAGATGACTCTGGTGACAAGACTAAAGATCATGATGATACATGCCATGCACTTAAGGCTAGTTGTTCAAAATCACATTTCTTGCTCATTGATTCAGGATCCTCTAATCATATGGTCGCATCTAGAGAATCATTCTCTTAATTACAAATTACTGATGGTATGAGTATTTGCATGGCTGATAACACTCAAATTCAAGTTGAAGGAAAGGGTTCAATCAAGTTAAATCATGGAATATTAAAAATTTTACTCTGTGTTCCCTCCTTAGCTACAAATTTGTTATTTGTATACTAGATGACACATACTGTCCAACCAAAGCGAGTAGTATTTTTTCCTGACTCGGTGGATATCTCAGATCTATCAACTAGGAATATTATAGTGAAAGGTGTTGCAAACCATGCCTCCAAGGCATATGAATTGTCACACTTTTTTCCATACTTATATTTAGTACAATCTTAGCTTCCATTTGAAAGGGAAGGTAAAACCATTCTACCTACACCTTTTACATATGATAATGTTTCCATTAGTGTTTCAGATTTAGAATTTGAAGCAGAGGACACAATTGAATCAGTTTATGAAATTGAATATGAAGTTCACAGTGATCTAGATCCAAATCATGTCCCTAATCCCAATCCTAGGCCTAAATGGGATCAAAAGGTTATTGAGGCAGTTGGGAACATGACTAGAGAGCCATCTGACATGAGGAGAACAAGATCCTAGTTTCAAAAATAAATCCTTGCACTATTTCAAACAAATTTACTTCTTTCAAAGAGGTGCAACAAGATCCCAGAGAGATGCTACATGATGGTAAGTTCTAATCAACAATTGTGCTCGCTGAAGAAAAAAATGGATCATGTCACTCTGCCTCCAGAAAGAAGAGACAAAGGAAACATTCCTTCTCCTCTCTATCATCAGATTGGAAGAAGATGAAAAATTTCACATGCACGAGCCCAAGAAAATAGTGCACACAAGAACCTTCACTCTACATTACTACTCCATAGAGATGTAGATTGCAGAAATATTTTCACAATTTTTTGCTCAAGAAGAAATTTTTGCTCTCAGTATGAAAAGCTTGCTCCTGACTTTCCTTCTTATTTTGAGCGGGGGTTTTCCCATGACGTTTTCCCCATTTCCTTGGTTTTGTTAAGCAATTATTATTTTTTGCATTTAGATTGTATGGGTGACCTTTGGTCTTAGTTTCCAGGGCCCATTTTGGTTAAAGTTAGGATTAAAGGGGGGTTTTGGGATTATTAGTAATCCTCCCTTTGATCACATAGTCTACTTGTCTATTTTCCTAGCTTAGTAGGTCTTCATCACTCCACTAGTGCATGGGGAACACACCTAGGGGATACCTGCCACTTACTGCACATGTATGTATGAGTTTAGGTTCCCAAGGGACCAATCCCTATAATTTAGGAACCCACTCTGAGTGCCACCAACAGTCTCCAGCAGTTCTAGTAGGTATTCAGTTAAGTACAATTATGCTATGATTCCCATCCGTTAGATCACTCTCGGTCATCCTAGCACCAGTTTCCATGATTCAGGGGAAGTAGGGCACATTTTCTCACCTACCCTCACCTGTTAACTGGTTGTGAATTGTTTTAGTGATCCGGTGTTGCATTAGTGAGCTCTAGTGGTGATTTTCCAACATTGAGTTAGCTCTGGAGTCAGTGCAGGTTGGTAGATTCGAATCATATCTTAGGTATTTGAATTCTCCTATATGTATTACCATTGTATTACTTAATTATATACTGATTAATAGGTTATGATTAATTATTCCAATTATTCGTCTCATGAGGTTTTTTTATTATCTTCCATAAATTATTGATCTCAGTTAATCAATTGCTTCTCTCTCTTCTACAATTCTCCATTTGAATCATGCAGGCTTGATGATCCTATGCTTCATTGAATCTTACATATATTTTTCTTGATAGATCTAAGAGGTGTGACAAGCCCCAACTCTCATAATATTCTCACCTTTTCATTAAATTTGTATATTTAATAACCATATATCATTCCACTAGATATCACATTTCTTTAAAAAATTACGAATCACATTATTTTTTCAATACTTAGTCTCTAGAAAGGATATAAATAGCCATTTTTATTTTTATTTTTCATTGGAAAAAATCACAACTAAAAATTATATTAATTCTGGACCATATTGTTCATTCGGTTGAATAACCATACATAGTGTCTTTTGAAATGGCCTGGTATTTATCAACTTAAAAAAATTATCATCTAACAACAACTATGAATACTTGTATTTGATATAAATTACTGAAGTCTACATATAGTCTATCAAAAAGATCCACAGGTATAATCTTGGAAAGTTCTAAATCATAAAAAAAAAAGTATAACACCACTGCATGGCTGGTTCCATGTCTTATGGACAACTCTAAACTCTTTATGAACTATGGATGTGTAACATCCAAATTTTAATCCTTATGGATTCTTATGTAAGAGCACCATATAATCTCCCTTTGGATCAATACTAAGATTGTTATTTCCATATAAGGCATTGGTGATATTTTGGGTAAATTTATTATTTAGAAATTAGTAACTTGCTTGCTAATATATATATGAAAAGACATTCTCAATTACAATTGTAATATATATAGTGGAGATTGAATATAGACCATCTCTAGATGAGAAACATATTTCTTTGTTATATAAATTTTATCTTGATGAACAATAATGATATGTCTAAAGGAAAACAGAAATTATACTAGTTGTCGAACTAGGGGACAATTTTCTCTTTATTTCCGGCTGGTTTTTGCTCGTTTTTGGCTATGAATCTTCACGGAATTTTCAAACCGTTAAAAATTATTGTTAGATATTACAGAGTGTTGGTGTTTGGGGTTTTAGTGTTAGGTGACTTTATTTATGCACTTAGAATCGCCCAACAAACAACCAAAATTACAAAATTTTGTGAGTTAAATTCACCGAATTCCAGTTGAAAATCAGCCAAAATAGCAAAATCGTCACTTAGTTAAACAACTCCAAAATTATATGTTAATAAATAAATAAAACATAAAACCATAAAAACTTTTTAATGAAAAGATTTGGCTATGGATCATGAGTGGGTACAAAAGAAAACACACCAAAAAAAACTAACACGTACAACTCCACCAAAGGATATAGAAGGGTGCAACAAACAAAATACATTGAGTAAGTCATATCCCTATAGTTAACTCCCCTCCCACTTGTTTCATTTAAAGGAAGAATATTTTGGGAAAGGAAATAGGAGACACTAATCACATTCATCATATAATGAAGAAACATTATATCTTTGTTGAATGTGGAAAATAAAACACTGAAATAAAATTAAAAAAACTCCAACAAAACCCATTCAAGCTATTGGTTAAAAGGGTTGTTTTTTTATTTATTTATTTAAAGCCAAATCGTTTAAAAGATTATAAAGATTATAATATTTATTTATTATTATTATTATTTAAAAGATTATGCATCTCTCATGAAAATTAAAAAATATCATTATTATTAAAAAGAAAATAATATCAAACCGATATTTTTGTTTGTTTTGGTGAAATATGTAGAAACTTATCCTAGTTAATATATTATTATAAACAGAACAAAAAAAATCAAACCCATATTTTGGTTTGGTTAGGTGAAATATTATGTATTTATCTTGTAAATGCATCTATTTTATATGTATAATTGTGATGAATATTTTAAACGTAAATGTGTTCAAAGTTCATAAACTTATGATTTGATATTTTATTCCTCACAAATCTCCAAATAAATATATTATTAAAAAAATCAATTTTTTTTTCAAATTTTATACACTTAGATAGAATTAAAAAAAAAAGGTTTTATATAACATATGAATATTTTTTTTATTAGAACATATTTTAAAGCTTCATAAAGTTTCCAAATATTGTTGGAAGGTCTACATCATTTTCCAAATATTCTTCTATGATCTACATCATTTCTCCATTGAAAGTGAGACAAACTTGAGATCTTTGGAATTTTCATTCCTCGCAAGGTCCTAAAAATCAAATTCTTTTGATTGGACATAAAGATTTTTAAGATATACATGGGTGGATGGAAAACGCCCAAAATCTTAGAGTCAATGAATTTATCAATTCCATGATATGATTTGTCAACTGATTTGGTTGGTTGGTAAAAGTGATGGTCATATCACAACTTTGCAAGTTGATATTATTGAATAACTTATAATGACATTCCTGCAAACGGTGTGACATTTACTATTATGTAGTCAATGTCTAAAAAAATTCCAAAGCCATCCAAAGATTTCACTATAATTGGGATGTTATTACGTCCAATCTTAAAACTTTCACTAATAGAATATAAAATCCTACATTTGAAAATTATTATAAATTTGTAAATGGTACACAATTAATCATTTTTATAATAGTTGTAATCTTTATGTTAATAACACTTATACTATTTTTAAGTTATAGAATACATGCTAGAGTATCACAAGTAATCAACAAGTGACATATAGCTCCCACCTCCTTTTTACATAGAGTGAATATGCTTGGACCTTGCTAGAGTATCACAAGTAATCAACAAGTGACATATAGCTCCCACCTCCTTTTTGCATAGAGTGAATATGCTTGGACCTTGGTGATTCATTCTATAAAGAATCTCTTGATATAGGGTTTTTCTCATTATAAACAGCCATATGAAAGTTCTATATTTTAATGGAGATCTTATTCTCCGCGATGGATTCCACCACCAATAAGCCCCTACTTTATTATCATTCAAAAAGATTGATTTATACCCTAAATTAGGAGTATAGACCCCTAAAATTGGGTTCTTAGAGCAAACCAATTCATCCTCTACCACTCTAATGTGCACATGAATTACCTTAGCTTAGCAATATACACCTCCCATTACTTCGCTTCCCATCCTTCTAGCCCAATAATTGTTATAGATTTTCATTATTGTTGTCATATTGTGGATAAGACTATATAAGTTACCAAAGTAGTGTGAAGAACCCCTTCCTTGAAGGGATATAATTAACTAATCAAATAATTTGAAAGAGTTATCACTCCCTATGCAAGGGTTCAACCCAACCTTAACATTTTTATCATTTCCAGCCCATTAGACCCATTGGTCCTCCATCTTAACACTATTTTGATTATTAATTAAGTCCTTTTTACACTTCATCTTTCTCTTTTTGACCATTTTATCTACCATTTGGTCCAATTCCATATGAATTTTGTAGGTTATCGCATTCAACAGAATTGAAGGTGATAAGGTTGATTTAGTTAACAATTTTTTGTTACTTGGTAACCTAAACAATGTTGAGAGTCAACTTATCAGTAGACCTGTTGGTCATCCATTTTAACACCATTTTGATTGTTAATTAAGTCCTTTTCACACTCCATCTTTCTCTTTTTAACCATTTTATCTTCCATTTGGTCCAATTCCATATGAATTTTGTAGGTTATCGCATTCAAGATGAAAAGGTTGATTTAGTTAACATTTTTTTGTTAATTGGAAGCCTAAATATTGTTGAAAGTCAACTTGTAGACATAAACTACTACCACTAATGGTTTTTGTAGTAGCGCAATGCGTGATCATGATCCAACATTTCAATGATATTGTGGATATCTTGAGGATTATCTAGCTCTTTTTAGATGTTGAAGAAACCAAATAAGGCTTCATAATGAGGCAGTGAAACCACAGGTCAAAAATAAACTCTCAATTCGTTGAAGATAATTGAGAAAGTGTTCCATATTTTGTGGCTAGTAGAGATTTCATGCACTTACATGTCATGAATCTTTGGTGTAGATTGAGATCATCATAACAAGATCAAAGAACTATCCCCATCAATAACAACAAATGCATAAAACAAGGTAGATATATGAAGTCTCGCTTGGTTGATTCACATCTACATATATTCATGAAACTTTAATTAGAATGTGATGAATTTTCCAAATCGCAAGGATAATGGATGTGATGTCATCTTAATAACAAATTCTCTCTTTTTAGAACCTTGTATTACTGTACTTTAAGAAGAGAGATGCATGGTATGAGTTGCACTGTAGGTATGTTGAGAGATCATAGAATAAGACTATGCTTGCATTTTTATTTGTATCCTTTAACGCTTAATAAAAATATATGCTTAGTCGAAGCTTAGGACTCCATTAACTCTTTTTCTCTATAGTTAGCTTTAACAACATATTCCCAAAGGAGGGAGGCCCCAATGTTTTGGGTATATTGTTGCTCCTATTCTATGTTAGAATTTCTTTATTTTTTTTTAAGGTTATTCCCTTTCTGTGTTGTTTTATGTCATATTTAGTCTTTTTATTTCACTATATATTTACAAATAGAGCTTTATATTTTGGACTGTAATCACTAATCAAAGAAAATTATTGTTGCAACAAGTATTCACAAGACATGTCTATAACCTGACTTTCTACACTTATAATTAGTGGTTGATGGTTCATATATAATTTTCCCCGTGTCAATCAATTTTAGAAGTTTTGTTATTTGATGATTTGTTGAATACTTTCATTTTATAAATATAAGTTAAGTTTTCAAATGAAATAGTGTAGATCATGTTTAGGATAGAGCTAGTTGAGCTAATAAATGAACTAATTATGCACATACCGAGTAAGCACTTCAAAAGATTATGTACTCTAAATTAATGATTAAATGTAACAAGATTTGGACATATAAATTGAATGACATTTTTGGCATCGCTGCTAGGGAACTGCTAAAAGAATTAGGGAATTGATAATTCTAGTTTGTTGTTTTGTATTTGCATGCAATTTGTTTTCTTAGCATAAGATTTAATGATGCATGAATAGGCCTAGAGACAACAAATGAATATTTCTTATAGGAACTGGAAGAGAAGTTCTGATTCCCCCAAGAAATACAACTACTTCATTTTGAGGAGCTATATGATCCCCCTGAGTTATTAACTAGTTGATAGGTATAACAACAAGAGGAGGATAATCAAGTAGAATTTCAAAAACTCCGAAAATAGTTTTAGAAGGAAGTTCAAGAGAAAAAAATTAACAATAAATACAACACTGGAAAGTATAAATTCTTCACCAAAAACCACACCCGAATCACCATTAACTGAGGATCTGGTTGAGAAACCAGAACTAGAAGTTGATTTCAATCCAATCATAGAAGAAAAATATCCTCACCCCGATTCTGAATTTATATTTTTCTAATAAAGGAATATGGAAGAGGATGAAGCAACATTGAATTTTGAAGAGGAGTTAACCTTTTTGTTTTAAATTATATATCCTACATTAGTTGTTTAGATGAAGAATATTCCACCATTGGTATTGCCAAAATTTCATGGGATGGTTATGCTAAATTCATGAAGGATATGATCATCAACTTGTGTGAATTCAAATGATAAGAGAAGGATATAGAAGAGAGAGAATAATTTAGCATAGACCGATCAATTACTCATGGAAAAATTGCACACACATGGATACAAAATTGGAATAATATGATTATATTCATGAATCAATAATTAATATGTAATGCAATCGTTATACATATAGGAGAATTCAAATTCCTAAGATAGGATTCGAATCTACCAACCTGGACTGAATCTGGAGCTAACTCAGTGTGGGAAAATCACCACTAGAGATCACTAAAACAGTTCACACTCAGTTAACTAATGTGGGTAGGTGAGAAAATGATACCTACTTCCCTTAAATCATGGAAACTGGTGTTAGCAAATTAATCCAACTCATTAGTCCCTAATTACACCACTTAGTCAATTCTGTTGCTTTTTAAGCTTTAATACACTATGTGGTGGACTAGGAGGGCTTAGTTGAACAAATGCCTAGTAAAATTGCGGATTTCAAACCCACATGAACATTCCAACTTAGTAAACTAGCCACATGTTCCCCTCATCATTTCTGGTGTGCTTCCATTCATTGAATGTGGACACCCAGGTTGAATTGGAGCGCTAGAGTGGGATTTTGGCTAATTTTGGCTTGATTTGGTGCATTAAATGTTGCATTGAGATTCTAAACTACCCAAGTTTCCACACCCATGCTATCCAAGGTTTAATCATTGACCCACATCACTTCAGCCATGTCTAGTTAGAAATTTGTGGTTGTTTGGGCTGATTTGGGGCTTGATTGGACCACGTAGGGGGGTTTGATGCCAATTTGGAAATTTTGAATTCTATGCTCACAAATGGCTTCCAAAGCCTCATGAAAAACCTATGTTGTATTATATACCTAATAGTAATGTGTTTCATAGTTAGACAGTCCAAAATTATCTTGTTCCAGTTCACATTGTGTGTGTAATTTGTCTTTCAATTGATAGTTTTTTGCCAGTTTTGCACCAAATTTCATTTGTGAGCTTCACTAACACTCCTAAATTCTCCCGTGGTTTGAATTTATCACAAATAGCACTAGATACACTGGTAGTGATATAACTAATTGGTATCATAGCATAACTAGACTTAATTGAATACCTACTAGAATCAACTATTGGAGACTACCAGTGGCACTCAGAATGAGTTCCTAAATTATAGGGATTGGTCCCTATGGCACCTAAAATAATGCAATAAAATGCATCAAGTGGAATATGTCCCCTAGGTGTGTCCCCCATGCACTAGTGGATTGATGTAGACCTCCTAAGTTTGGAAAATAAACAAATAGACTATGTGGTCAAAGGGAGGATTAATAATAATCCCAACACCCCCCCTTAATCCTGAATTTGGAAAACCCGGGACCTCACAACTAATACCAAAGGTCACCCATACAATCTAAATTCAAAAAATAATAACTCTTTAATAAAACCGAGGAAAAGGGGAACACCTCATGGGAACCCCCCCCCCCCCCCCCAAAAAAAAAAAAATAAGCAGGAAAATCGAGATCAAGCTTTCATATCAAAAGAAAATTTCTTCTTGAATAAAAAAATTGTGAAAATATTTATGTAACCTGCATCTCTGTGGTGTAGTGAAGCATCGTGATGGTCCTTGTGTGCACTAGTATCCTATGACTATGCATGTGGATCGGTCGATCTTCTTCCAATCTTACAATAGACAAGATAAGTCATGTTGCCTTTGTCTCTTCTTTCTAGAGGAAGAGTGGCATGATCCAATTTTTTCTTTATTGATAAGAATTGTTGATCAGCCCTTACCATCATGTAGCATCTCTCTGGAAGCTTGATGCACCTCTATTAAGGAAGTGAATTTTCTTAACATAGCATAAGGTTCTATTTTTGAAACTGGGATCTTGTTCTCCTCATGTCAGATGGCTCTCCAGTTGTGTTCCCAGCTACCTCAATAACCTTTTGTGCCCATTTAGGCTTATTATTGGGAGTAGGGACTGGATTTGGATATGGATCAATGTGAAATTCATCTTCAATTTCATAAGTTGATTCAACCAGGTCCTATGCTTTAGATTCTGAATTTGAAACACTAATGGAAACATTATCATATGCAAAAGGTTTAGGTATAATGGTTTTACCTTCCCTTTCAAATAGAATCTAATACTGTAATGGATCTAAGTATGGAAGAAAGTATGAGAATTCATATGTCTTGGAGGCATGGTTTGCAACACCTTTCACTATAATCTTCCGAGTTGAGAATATATAAAAGATCTCCACTGAGCCAAGACCAAATAATACTCGCTTCGGTGGTCTGGTATGTGTCATCTTGTATATAGATAATGAATTTCCAGCTAAGGAGGGAACATAGAGTAGATCTTTTAACACTCCATGCTTTAACTTGATTGAACCCTTTCCTTTGGCTCAAATTTGAGTGTCATAACCCATATGAATACTTGGACCATCAATAAGTTGCAATGAATATAATTATTATCTAGATGCAACCATATGATTGGAGGCTCCTGAATCAATGAGGAAGGAAGGTGATTTTGAACAACTAGCCTTCAATGCATGGAATCTCTCATCATGATATTTCATCTTGCCTCTATATTCATCCTTCCTTGCACCTCCAGATAGGGAAATATTGTGTTTCTCAAGGATTTTTTCATCTAATCTATGGTCTTGTTCATACAATACTTCTCTATATGGTTTCCTTTCTTATAGTAGGAGCACTTTCCCTTGTAAAAAATTTGATGTTTTTCCTTCCTAGACCCAAACGATATATGCTAGATCAAACTCATCTTTAAGTTAAAAATCAGTGTTTCTTTTTTCTTTACCTTTCTACTTCCTTCTCACTTGCACATTCCTTGTCTCACCATCCAAGAGAGCTTGATTTGGAGAGGCTATGATGTTTCCCATATGTATAAGTTTGTCTTATTCTTGGATTAGAGACTTTGTGAAGGAATCAAGAGATGGAATTCTCAAATTAGGAGTATTCAGTCTCCCAGAGTGAAAGGTAGATACAAACAATGAGAATTTTGAGCCAAGTTTTCTCAGTATGGAGAGCAAAAATTTTGTATCCTTCTTCTCAATCCCGCATTTCTTGCATTGCATGACCAATGATTTGAATCTTGAGAAAAGTTTTTGTATAGTTTCAAAGTTACTGGGTTGTAGTGCTATCATCTCATTCTCCAAGATATGGCCCATCAACTCATCTTGTTTTCCAAACAAGGATTCAAGCTTATACCATACTTCTTTCAGAGTCTTAGTCCATCAATATGGAACAACAACTCCCTAGAGATGTGGATGCACATGTATCCAAAAGATTCGTTAAGATTATTCAGATGCTTTGATTTTTCAATATATTGATGGGGTTCGACCTATCTTCCCATGGTCATCTAGTACATACCTTTTTTGTGCAAGGAAATATGCATATATTCCCTCCAATAAAGATAATTGAAGGGTGTAAGGATTCTAGGAGCCAAAGTTGTTGAATTCTCCATTTCACAGCTATATTGAGCAACAATTCTTCATAAATTATTTGAATTTACCTGGAAAAACACTCCAAAACAACTCAATTCGAATTAATTTATCTCAAACACTCTTGACTTCGACATGTACACTTTCTATGAGTACATCTCACCTGGATAGAATTCTCTGGACAAAATCCAGAGGGAACAATGCAATAATTCCAAGAATTATATGGAAACTCAATGACTTCTAGTGCATCGCTGGAAGTTTCAGAGATTCGAGGCAAGCATGGATACCTACTCTGATACCATGTTAAATTCAATGAAGCATAGGATCATCATCCTGCATGAATTCAAATGAGAGGAGAAGGCTGCAGAAGAGAGAGAAGAGTTTAGCATAGACTGATCAATTACTCATGGAAAAATTGCACAAACATGGAGACAAAATTGGAATTATATTATTATATTCATGAATCGGAAATTAATATGTAACATAATAGTTATACATATAGGATAATTCGAATTCCTAAGATAGGATTCGAATCTACCAACATGGACTGACTCCGTAACTACCTCAGTGTGGGAAAATCACCAGCAAAGCTCACTAATACAACTTTGGATCACTAAAACAATTCACACTCAGTTAACTTATGAGGGTTGGTGAGGAAATGTGCCCTACTTCCCTTCAATCATGGAAACTGGCGCTAGAGACAGTGGGAGTGATATAACTGATGGGGATTGAAGCATAACTAGACTTAACTGAATACCTACTAGAGTCAACTATTGGAGATTGATGGTGGCACTCAGATTGGGTTTCTAAATTATAGGGATTGGTCCCTAGGGCTCCTAAAATCATGCAATGAGGTGCATTAAGCGGCATATGTCCCCTAGGTGTGTCTCCCATGCACTAGTGGAGTGATGATTCATGAAGACCTCCTAAGCCATGAAAATAGACAAATAGATTATGTGGTCAAATGGATGATTGATAATAATCCCAACAAGTTATAGAATATCATGATATTTTACTTTTTGAACTTGTTATATTGTGTCATAGGTATAATTGTTTAAATTATGCATACAAGCTTAATATTTTTTCTACTACTCTTAAGGATGCAATTTTAAGATGGTTTATGGGATTAGGAGGTAATACTATAAGATCTTGGGATGAAATTGTTTTTTTTGTTGTTGGAAAAATACAAGAAATATTGTATGGCTAGAGATTTAAAGGAGGAAATTTTCAGATGACACAAAAAGAGGAAGAATGATTAGGACACTATCTTGAGAGTTTTTTTTTTATAATATTGAAGGATATAATAAAAAAAATTGGATCGGGAAACCATTCAAACTATTTTCTGGAGAGGAATCATGGATGAATGCATAGATATACTTAATCTAATGGGGGTTTGAGATGTGTCTTAATTACTATTTGATAAAATTTGTGATTTATGCAAAATATATTCTTGAAGTCAAGCTAGGTTTGGTAAGGGATCCAATGACACTATCTCTAAGGTCATGAAATAATCAACATGAAGAGCAACCACATGAGAACTTGGAAATTTATTAGAAAATTTCAAAACTAACATCCTTGGTACTTTTAGCTCTCAGTTACATACATTACAAACTAAAAGGAGACAAGACGACAAAAATGTATCTTTGTTAATTTTTTGTTCCAAATGTGGGAAGAAACACCCATTAAGAGA
This sequence comes from Pseudotsuga menziesii, assembly GCA_001517045.1. NCBI lineage: Eukaryota > Viridiplantae > Streptophyta > Pinopsida > Pinales > Pinaceae > Pseudotsuga > Pseudotsuga menziesii. The sequence continues at coordinate 1,234,769 of LPNX011012676.1, forward strand.
TTGTCCTATAAATAATATTGAAAATTTTGTCATTTGTGTAGGAAATCATTCCACATAAGATTGTCCTTCTTTTCTTGATCTCAAAGAGGTTTACCAAGGAGATAATGAAGTAATATAGCATATTTTTTTAGTATTAACAAGACGACCATGGTATCCACAAGAATTGTGTATGGCTCGGTAACCTACACACCAATTTTCTTCATATTATGCTAGTCAACAATATTAACCTCATAATTGGAAATTTCCTATCCTTTGGCAAGCATGGCCTTCATAATTAGTCCAAAATCAACCTTAGAAACAAGGATGGAGAGGTCCTACAAAAATTGCAGCTACCAACAAATCAATCTCATCCAAGGCCTACCCAACTATTTTACCAACCAATTTCTATCACCCTAATAATAAGGTATCTCGACCCATTTACAACACAAAGTTATAGACCTTTCCAACCTATATATATATATATGATCTCTCCCTTGGAGCTACAATATATTCACCTAATATTAGGAAAGGTAATAAATAAAGATTCCACTATCATTATTAAAGAAGATATTGAGGAGGAAAATCCTAAACAAATGAAAAATGATAGTTTAATTCCAATAAAAAAAACTTATTCTCCTCTAATAAGACAACAACAACCGTCTAATTTTCATCCCTATCCAGAGAGGTTGAATTTGGAGAAGCCAATAATCCAACTTGAATATTGTAATAGAATTGAATTTTTATTTTTTTTTGTTAAAATTTGCTTACTATAGACATCCCAGTTTATGCAAAAAAAAATAACAAGTTATATGACTTGATGAGAACTTTATACTCAAAGCAAGAACACTAGCCACACAAATTCATATTTTTGCATAAAAAACACCAAAAAAAAACCCCAAATAAAAAAATGGTGTTATTGGTAGCACCACTTTGTTTTTGGTTAAAAATATAGACATGGACCAAAACAATCATTATTGTTGTTTACAGAAACCTTAAAATCAAGCCTTGAATTGAAAACTAATGCTACTGGTAGCTCATTTTTTCAAAAAATGACATTAGTATATTATTGTATCATATTTAAAATTGTATTTATTAAATCTTTTAGTAACAACATATAAAACTAGCACTTAGTTAAACACAAATTATTCAAGAAATTATTTCACCACACTTTCCATATAAAATAAAAGAATTTATGATATTATTCATAATAAAACCATATATTAAACCATAAAATGTAGAAATTATGATATTTGGGCACACAAGGGAGGAAGCATAGTATTAAAAATTCAAATTTTTGTATCAAAACCACAAAAAACAACGACAAAATGAAGCATAGGTGGCATCGTTGCAATCAAACCCTAATTCAACCCCTAGATTGAAAAGTGGACCTCCTAGAATCCCTACCATTTTTATTCAAGGTTAAATTTTAAAAAGAATAACTTAAAAAAACAAGTCAAAAAACAAAATTCAAAAAGGTGGAATATAAAAAATGCAAACTTTATAGAAAAAAATAAAAAAACCAAATTAATATATATATATATATATATATATATATATATATATACAACCTTGAAAGAAAATTTACAAACAAAAAAATTAAAAATAAATCCAAAAAAATGTATAAAAAAATTGTAAAAACAAAAAAAAAACAAAATGAATTTTTTTGTCAAATTAAAAAAAAAAAACATTAACATTTAAAAAAAACCTAATAAAAATTTTGAAGTGAAAAAAAATCAATTTTAAAAAAATAATTTATTTTTCTAAAATTATCTGAAAATAAACCAAGCCATTTAAAAAAAAACCTTAAATTTTTTTTTTAAACTTGAAAAGAAAAGTTTAAATTAAAAAAATAAAGAAATTTTAAATTTAAAAAAAAAAAACAAAACTTTTAAACCTACCCCTCGTGTTCCCCTTTACACCTTCCCCTCCCCTTCTGCTCCCCGTCCCCCTATATCTCCTCTCCACTCCCCACCCTTCTCCTCCCCCTCCCCTCCCCCCCCCCCCCCCTCCCCTCACCACTCCTACCTCCCTCTCCTCCACCTCCCCCCTCCCCTTCCCCACCCCTTTCCCACACATCTCCCTTTTGACCAGTCGTAATTCAGAGAATTGCAATGCTGTGAATCCCTCTTGCTCCTCCCATCCTGCTTCACTCCCCAACCCCATATACACTCCCTCTCCTCCCATTCTCCACGCCCCTCTACCCCCTCACCCCTCTCCCTGCTCTCCATCCTCTTTCCCTACTCCTCCTTGCTCCCGACCCCCTTCTATCTAGACACGATTATGAGAATCACGCCGTTGTGAAGGGGTGACGCTTGGGTGGAAGAGGGAGTTGATATGCCCCCTCTTCCACCCAAGCGCCACCCCTTCGCTGCCGACTAGAAGGGGATTGTGTGGGAAGTGGGAAGGGGGTAGGGGGGGGGAGGGGAGGGTGTAGAGGGGGTAGGAGAGGGCATTGAGGGAGGGGTGAGGGGGAGGGGGAGTGGAGTAGAGGGGGAGGAGAGGGAGGGTTTCATGGTTTCATGATTCTTAGAATCGTGGTAGGCTAGAAGGTGACTGTGTGGAAAAGGGGCGGGGAGTGGTACAAGGAAGGAGAGGGAGTGGAGAAGGGGAGAGGGGAGGGAGGGGAGGGGGGGAGGAGCGAACGAGGAGCATAGAGGGGGACGANGGGAGGGAAGGGGTGGGTTTTAATTAATTTTTTAATCTATTTAAATTTTTTTATTTGTGTTTTATTTTTGTTTTTACTTTTTTTTTAATATTGAAATTTGTGCTTTATTTTATATTTTAGATTTTAAATTGAAAATTTATGTTTTAAAATTTGTTAAAATCTTTTAATTTTTTTAAATTTTTTTTAAATTTTGATTTTAAGTTTTGTTTTTATTTTTTCTTTAAAAATCTTTAAAAAATTAGTTTTATATATAAAATAGTTGAAAATGCGATAAAAAAATGTTTGAAATGCTTTTTTTTTACAAGTTTTCCCATAAAAATAATTTATATAAGAGAAAATAATTTTCCACTACCTCACACTATAATTGATTTAAGTGTTGCAATTAATGTTAAATTTAAATAAACTATGGAACACCTACAATTGTCTAATTTCCATCATACACCTACAATTATTGAATTGGCATATAGGTCCAAAATCAAACATGGAGGAATGTTAGAGTACAACATTGTTTCTTTGGATTGTAGAATTTATGGTTTTGCAACCTAAATGTCAGTTGGGATGTTACCCACTAATATTAGGAAGACCTTCATTGGCCACTATTGATGCACTTACTAGTTGTATGACTGGAAATATGATAATTTCACACAATTATTCAATTAAGCAAGTAACTTTGTACCCACCAGCAAAACCTTTAACTAAATTGTAAAATAATCAATGGATTTATGATACAAATAGTGATGAATAAATTATACAAATGTTGGAGTCATTTTCCAACTTCACATCATTTATTGGGATTAACATCCTAATTTGCCACTTATCCTGAGTATTTTGACTCAAACATTTGTTTACATCATCAACATCTCGTCAATTTTAGTGAGTTGGGCCTCCTCCTTGATTTGGGGAGCTAATATGGGATGATATGCATGATTAATGCATCGTAATAAGTCAACTGGGAGAATCTTCACCTAATTTTTTAGTTAACTGGAGACATAAAGGAGCCTATCTTCCTAATTTGATCTAATTTTAGTTAACTGGAGACATGGAAGGCACCCTCACCTAAATTTTGGAATTCAGTTTAGTTCTTCTTAGTTAACTGAAGTCAGAAAGGTGCCCCCACCTACTTGTTGGCATGCAGTTGAGTTCTGACTCATTTAGAATCATTTTAAACTTCCTCTGAGTCTATTAGAGTCAATTATGTTGTAGTTAAGTGGTTAACTGATGTTCTGAGTGGTGTTAACTAACTAGTAAGCCACTCTCATGAATTCAATTCAAATGACTTCCCAAGTATTCAAATTGATTGGTTATTCATGCCATTGTAGAGCATTGCAATGTAGATTTTGAGATTAATGAATAGTTTTTTTACTGCTCCAATCCTTTTGCACAATATTTCTGACACTTATTGATGTAAAATTCAATATGCTTCAATTGTGAGAATTGTCTTGTTTTCTACACCTACTGTATTTCAATTTTATATGGTATATCCATAGCAGGACAAGGAAACTCTTATACAAATTTTTTCATGGATATTTGATGAAGATTGAGAAGAATTGCTTAAAATTATTCCAACACTGCACTAGAAGCAAAAGTTTTCCACATAAATTTTGGATAATCTTGCATCCAATTGATTAATCTTGATTGATTAACTAAGCCAGGTGTGAAGCAACTTCAAAAGTGTAGGTTGTTCGACCTAAAAGTGTTTGTTTGTTTGTGACTATAGGTATCTCAATCCTCCTATTGTATTCTCTATAGCTCAAATATGGACTCCTCTTCTAAAAATATCCTGACTCCCTTCAATTATCATTAATGGAAGGAAGATACTGAGATAGTATTGCACTCCAAGGGACTTTACAAAGTCACCACGGGCACAAAGCCAGAGCCTAATGCAGCTGTAGAGAATTCCAAATACATGAATAATATTGACGAAGCGTATGGTTTCTTATGTCTCTCTATTATGAAGGGCCTTCTCTTCCATCTCACCGGATTGAAGAATCCCAAAGAAGTGTGGGACAAATTGTCGTTTATCAATTAGAGAATAAAATGATTTCCCTCAATTTAGGGAATTTCAAGACCATTAATGTTTCAACAAGTTCAATCATTTGGTGCCTCAATTGAAGTAATGCAGAGAAGAGAATAAATATGATCAGCTGAGTCTTTTAGTCCTTTCAAATCTAGGTGCATATTATTTAGTGTTTGAATCTACCTTTCATATGGGAAGACTGACCATCCTATATTGGAAGATGCCAAACTTTAATGCATTCATTGAGTCCTTAACCAATGAGCATGACAAGCTTGTCCAGATGGGATCCATGAGATCCTCCAAGGATCAATCTATGTTTGTTGGAGGACCCAAGGCTTCGAATGCTAGAGGAAATCCAAATAAGAAAGAGAAGAATGAGTTTGATCATCCTAATAAGAAGGAGAAGACCAAGCATTCAGATGAGCCCTCAGGCTCAAAGAAAGACAATAAAAGGGACACGAAGAAGGAAATGTGCTCTTACTATGGTAGGGCTTTCATCCTGAAAGCTCATGCATGAAGAGGACTATTGATCATATGGGCATTCTCTTGGAGAAAAACAATATCACTCTTCCATATGGAACAAGGAAGAAGGACAATGGAGATCAGAATGATCATCCAAAAAGAGGTCATGCACTCATGTAAAGTGTTTTTGTTGGGATATTTAGAAACTTTGGAGTTAGTTGACATCAACTTGTTATAATATATCCATTTGGAAAAGTGTGTTTCTTTAGTATGCATTTGTAAATATCTAATTCGAATGTCATGATATGTTCTAGACATAGAGTGATTCGACGATTCATCTTCTATTAGATCATAACTACCTTTGATCTATGGATTACCACCTGATTGGTCCATGATATATATTTAAAGAGCATGGAGGGTCGTTGGCTAGTTAATCGGTTATGAGAAGTTCATTTGTAACTTTATTTCTTCTACATAATAAACTGCCTCAAGTAGCTATTTGGATGGGGTCGTGGAGTGTTTCCCTTTTGAGGGTTTAAACCATGTGAAAACATCGGTGTGTCGATATGTGATCTGTTTGTGTGAGTGGTTTCTCTAGGTGTCCGGTATTTTGGGAGTACGTTGTGTACCTGAACATGGTATCATAGTGCTTATGAAGTGTCGCTTTCGTTGATGATCTATATCGTGAACTGGTGTTGTTGAAGCTTTGAAATGATTTATGGTTCTGAAGGTTTTGTGCATTTCTGGGCTATGGGAGGTGTTCCATTACATCTAGAGTGTCGTTCCCATTGGGAATTATTTTTTGTTTGATAAAAAACAGTTTATGTTTGCTCCATATATGACCATTTCATCAGATCTAAAGGTATAATGTTACAGTGATGTTTTTATTTTATTTTTTTATTTTTAATTTCTCATATTTTATTAGATTTATTATCAGATCTAGTTTTTTTTTTAGTTTCATATTGTTTCCTTCCCTATCTGCGTATGCTATTTTTCATGAACCTTGCACGATTGCGGAAAATTAGAAATAGAAAGGAAAAGGTTTTTCTCTGCTATTTATGCTATTTGTCGTGCACCTTGTGCGATTGCTGTGAATCAGAAACAGAGAGAAAACATAGACATTCGAGGAAAGGTAACGAGATCTAACCCCAAAAGTGTGGCAAATTTTTTTTTTATTGGTTTTGTTTCAGTTTGAGTGGAGTTATTTGCGGGAAAAGAAGCAAGCTCATACACCGAGACATAAGAGTATAAAAAAAAACCTTCCTCCTTCTCATCTTTTACATACATTTTAATATTAGTTCACTTGGTTCAAAGTTGCTTTATTCCTTAATAGGCCTTGAGTTAAAGTCTTATTAGTTACTTTTCTAAAAGTGTATGTAATTTCTAATTTTAAGTTACTTTATTGTAAAAGTGCATCTCACTTAAATTATAAAAGCGAGTCACTTAAGTTTTTTAGTTTTTGCTGCAATATTTAAAATAACATCATTGTAAAAGTGAAATTCACTTATTTTACAAAAGTGATTCACTTAAAGAAGATTTCTTGTAAAGTGAGCTTAAAAGGTTAATCTTGAGAAGAGGGGGGTGTTTTTTCAGTTGGTAAATTCTCTATTTTCCACGTCACTCTTGGGGTCATCTTCAACATTTTCTTTGATCAAGCATAACTTCCTCATCCATAGTCCATTTTCAGTGCCGTTTTTTTTAAACTACCTGTTTTTTTATCTCTTTGCATTCATATCATTGGCTTCTATTTTTACAACCATTATTTTACAATATGGTCACCCCTTGTGATATTCTACTTACTAGTTCCAACTATGTCTCATGGAAATCTTGTATGGAGAATTTCCTACGAAGTAGGAAACTTTTTTAGAATTACCTCAAGGAAAGAAACATAACCCACGGATGATTATAAGAAAATAAAATGGGAAAATAAATGTGATGAAGCTCGTGGATTGATTGGAATGTCAATCTCTACTGATTTGTGATTCCACATATCTGGAATTGACGAACCTGATAAAGCTTGGGAAAAGTTGGAAGCTGTGTTTGGTAAACACAATCAAATTCAAGGTCATCAACTTGAAAATGAGTTGATTTCTTTAAATATGAGTGATTTTTCTTGCATTCAATATTATTTATATAAGTACAAAACTATTAGACTCTTATGTGCAGAATGCAAAATTAAAAGGGAATACAAGCAATGAATTTATCATATTCTTTCCAAACTTGGACATGCATATTGTGTTTTTGTATCTACATTCTACTCCATGAAAGAATCCTTGGATCCAGATATATATATAGTGCCTAATCTTTAATCCTTTTGTGTGTTGGAATATATTAAACACAACCATAACTTAGGATAAAATAATTAATCATTATTTGATTAATTATTCACCCACTAGCTTAGTTAGTTGGCATCCACTTGCACCTTAAAGTCAACACATGCCATCTGTACCCCAGGAATTCTTTATTTTTTATTCTAGGTTGATCTTGACCACTTTATTGACTCCCAGAATTAGTAGCAACGCTTTACAACATTATGCTTTATCCTGATTTTTTGTGGATAAGGAAAAGCTAGTTAAACTAGGAAACTGGGTTCTTTTGTTACCAACCCATACTTCATGACTTTCTCTCCTTTTCCCAGGATTAGCATGTTTTTCCATCTCCCTTAACAACTCACTCATGCTTCTTCCAATTCGTGAGTTCCTTGATATATTTGGGAAGTGATTTAGCCACCTATGGGGGTTTGTATATTTTGGTAAGTCAACCTTTTTGAGCTTTATGAGTTGTCTCCATACAACTCGATTTTCCTATGAGGGATGTAATATTTATGTACACAATTATTCATAATTATTCAATGGAAGGATAAAAACCAATATTCATCTCTTCATTCATGTGATTAAGTCTCTTTTATTATCTCTATTTTTCATGTGTATGCTTGTGAGAATTCTTAGTAGAAAGATCTATTTCCTGTGCTTCTTCTTAGCATCATTTCTAATAGCATTGATCTATTATTTATACATGGTATCAGAGCTACAGAGAGCACAAACTTTCAATCTTATACAAGGTATCATATTATTTCTACATGGTACCAGAGCAACAAGGTTGATCAAGTTCTACAAAGTTGAGGAGCGCATCCAATCTCCTATCCCTCTGTGAAGAAGAGCTTGTCTAAAAACTAGAATTCTATTGCATTGTAGGGGATTATACAGAGTTACTCTAGCTTTGGAGAATGAGCCCAATGATGTGATTGAGAAAGCTAAGTGGAATAACAGGTTGGACGAATCCTATGGAATGCTATTCCTCTATATTTATCTTCATCTACTCTTTCATCTAGATGTTTCGAACACTCCAAACAAAGTATGGACTTAATTGGATTCTCTCTTTGGAGTTCAAGATGAGCTAAGAGTGCATCAATTGGAGATTGAGTTATTCTCACTGAGTCCAAGCAATTTTGAATCTCTTGAGGGTTTATTCAAAAATTTCAAGTCACTTGTTCTAATTCTAAAGCAATGTGGTATTTATAAAGGAGATGATCAATTAATCCTTTCCATTCTTTCTATATTGGGTCCTGATTACTCAATTTTTGTGTCTACTTTTCGTGTTACTAGGCTTGTTGTTCCTAAGTGGAAAATGCCTTCTTTAAATTCTTGTCTTGATTCACTAACAAAGGAGAAAGATAAATTGATAGATATGGGTGTCCTTAATTATTCCAATGGAAAGGATCATGCTCTCTTGGTTCAAGGAAACAAGACTATCAAATCCAAAAAAATCAAATTGTGAAGAAATCAAAGTCAGAAATTAAAGATGATAGTTCGAAGCCTACTGATGAAGATTTAGTAAAGAAGGGTAAGAAGAAAGGGATAACATCCAAGCATTCTTATTGAATCAAGGGTTTTCATTCATATAAGAAGTGTTTAAATAAGAATATGGACACCATGTATTTTCTTCTAGATAAGCACAAGATCGAAGTTCCATATGAACTAGAAAATCCTGCTGATTCCTCAGAACAATGTCATAGTGCATAGTTCCAAGGTGATATAACTTATGGTTTGAGTGCCAGAGTTGTATCATTTTTTCATGAATATGATATATATTTATTCTCTAATATATAAGAATCATAAATATCATATCCTTTCTTTGATAATCCTCCTCTCAGTCTACTAGATTAATCTCCCAAAAATTGTGATTTTTCACTAGATATTGACTTGTCTTTGAACAACTATTCCTCACAAGATTATAAATATTATTTAGAATATTGTTTGCAATATGATATGCATGTCATGACACATATCATACCACCATCCATACAATCTACCATACCTCTGAATAATCCTAAGACTATACAAATCCCAAGTTCACTAGTTAATTCCTCATTGGTCTCTTATGCAGTGTTACTTATCTTACATGGTTTGAAGTCTTTCCTATATTTCAATGGTTGGTTATCCATGACCTTAGTTGTATTTGGAATGATTTTAAACATTTTTTTTATCTGTTCTAAGAACTTATGGTTCATATCTAATGTCCATCCATCAGTCATATTTTTACACCTATTAGTTTTCCTCGGTTGCTCATAGTTTTCCTAGTCTAGCCTAATATCCTCATGGAGACACTAAAGCCATTGTCTTTGTTGTTCCATATGATAATTATTCTGATATATCAGAGTTTTATCAGCCTCATATCAGATCTGGGTAGATGCTACATAATATTGGCATATTGACATGTGATTCACATCATAATTTTGCAACTATTCAGGGAATTGAATGTGTGATAAATTGTCTTAATTTTTGTACTGTTTGGAAAGGAGTATGCATAGATATATTTTCAATTTTAGATTGTGTTTGCAGATTATATTTTTTTTAAATCAAGAATCATTCAAATAATTCTCCTACTTCATCAGTTGATGAGATACAAGGAGTCTCTCCTCTTCTTTCTTGCAGGTTCTACACTCTAGCGCATGATCATGGAGTTCATGATTTCTTCAACAAGTCTCCCATCTAGAAGCAGTTAATTCAGCTCATTCAAGTGAAGATAAAGATATGTTGAAGAAATATTATTTCAAAATTTGCATCTTGTCCTTTCTTGAGGGAGATTTTTCCCCATGTGGTTTTTCCTCTTTCCTCACTTTTCTGGACATGAATAATTGTTAAAGGGTGACCATAGCCTTGTTGCTGGGACCTATATGCATCTATATTTTTGACATACCATCATAAAGTCAGACTTATAGGGGGGGGTTTGAAATATATTAAACCCACTCATAACTTAGGATAAATAATTAGTCATTATTTGATTAATTATTCACCCACTAGCTTAATTAGTTGACATCAACTTGCACCTTAAAGTCAACACTTGCCATCTATACCCCATGAATGATTTGTTTCTGATCTGGGTTGATCTTGATCACTTTGTGGACTCCTAGAATTAGTAACAATACTTTACAATAGATTCTTGTTTATTCTGCTTTATCCCACTTTTCTATGGAAAAGGTAAAGCTAGTGAAACTAGGAAAATGGGTTATTTTGTTTCCAACCAATCCTTCATGAATTTCTCTCCATTTTTCCAGGATTATCATTTTTTCCCATCTCCCTTGAAAATGTTGAAATATTGTAACTTCGAAGAATATTCTATTTGTATATTTTGTGGTCCCTAATGGTCCTACCAGGAGAACCACTTGTATTATCTTGTACCCTGATGCTTCTAATCAGAAGAACTAATAAGAGTCATGAGGTTGTCCCCTGTAATTGTAAAGGTGGGTCATTAGCACCCCAGTGTGGTTACTTGAGCCTACATGTGTAACTCGATCCTACATGATTAACTTGAGCCTACATGTCAAATGAGTTAATTAAAGTGAACAGATGAATATAAATAGAGGTGTAGCTCTCCTCATTTGAGACACACACTCTCACTTGTGGAGTGCATTAGTGGAGAAGAGAATTAGCTGGAAAAGGAGGAGGATCAGGCTTTGATCTCCTTGTTGGTTTTATCTTTTATCTTTTATCTTTTTGGGGAATCTATATTGAGGAAGCTTTTTCTAGGTTTTTCCCTTTAGGGTTTTCCCAGGATAAATATTTGTGTTCCTTTTGTATGGTTGTGCTTGTCTATCTTTCAATGATCCTATTTATATGCTTTTGTTATGAAAATGAAATGAAGTACTGATGTCTTAGCTAAGCATATGAAAAGTTAACATGGTATCAGAGCCACCCTGAAAAGAATACATTGTGCAGCTACAAAATCTAGGGCTTCTTACTTTTTGGTTCTCTCTCCACAATCGAGCAGCAAAAGAAGGCTAGGTTGACTCTCCATTGAAGGGCGCATCTTTCTGTCGAAGTGGAATTTGATTCCGAGCATTTTCAGTTTTCGGTGTGGGAAATTATGGCTTCTTGCAGAAGAAGAATTTTTGAGTGAGACCAACATAGGATTTCTCTCCTAATCAAAATCGAAGTTTAGAGACCTGGATCAAGATTTTTGGTTGGGTGAAACTCCGGGAAAGTCAAACCCTAGTTTGACCTGTAGCTAGAAAAACCCTAAATACTACAACTGCTAATTTTTGGTATATTCGCTATATCCCAATATTGGCAAAGGTTCAGGAGCTAAAAATTTCAAATACCTAATATATAATCCTGATGAACACTGTGTCCAAAATTCATCCTCATATTCTCATTATTCTAGGATATATGATCCCTCCAAGTTAGGGTTCCAACCTCTTCCATAATTCATCCCTAAACATGACACCTAGGGAAAATTGCTGTAGCTTGGGCTACAAAGGTCCAAATGGAATTCCTGAAGATTTTCCAAAAATAGAACGGATTTTACTTTCTGTGGTCCAAATTTCAGAACCTGAAGATGAACCAGTGACATGTGGCATGTCGTACAACTTTACTGTTCTGAGTAGTCCTGTAACAGGTCACCTTGGGAAAATGATCATAAATCCCAATTGGTGAAACCAATTCTGATGAAACCTATGGTGTTGGATCAGGGACATGTGAGGATACCTCAGTGCAAAATTTAAGACACATATGAGTAGCAACTTCGGAGATATCACAGAAACAGTAACAGGAATGTCTGCAGAAGAAATTGGAAAACTAGGGCTTCCTGTTCTGGGAGCTTCCCTCCACTGTTTTCAGAAAAGGAGTACATTGGACAGATCCATTTGAAGAGATATATATTTATATCCAATCAGATATGAAAGATTACAAGTTTTTAAAACTAGGGTTTCTCTGACAAACCCTAGATCAGCCAGCTCCGGAAGCAGGACGGACACCTCAAATCGGTAAGATCTAATCTTTTGCTATTTGCATTTGAGGTTCTCATTTCAAAGTGATCTATCACATAAGCTTGATGATAATCTTGGTGAAGTTGAAAAATTCCAATCATGAAAGTATTTGATCCCTCTAAATAAAATGAATTGGACACCTACATGAGTAGAGAGGTTCCAGTTCTAGAGGGAGATAAGCCTCAAAGCCTTACACAAGAAGAACTTGATCAAGGCTAAGAAGATCACTGTTGATTCAATCACGGATGAACTTGTACCACAAGTGTCTTCCCTAAAGACACCGAATATGTTTGATTCCTTGATCAAGCTATTTGAATATAAGAAGATGGATTTGAGAAAACAGTTTAAGAATGTGAAGATCCAGAATGCATAACATCTTGAAGCGGTAGAAGAAGAAGCAGAGAACGCAGAAGTGGTGATAGCCACCTTGAATGGCCTCCCATGATCATGGGATTCATTCATGTGAGGAATGTGTGCCAGAAGGAAGTGATTACTTTCAGTTGACTTTGGGAAGAAGAATAAGCTCATCTCATAAGAAGAGAAGAAGAAAGATGGGATCAAATTGAAGATCAAGCTCTCACCATTCAAAGAATATCCCTCAAGCGATGAGGAATGTGAAGAACTCAATTCTTGACGAACCTCTTATCCATCTTATCATTTGGATAAGAAATGATGATTTCATGAATGAAGAAGATGATGAAGGAGAATGATCAAGAAGGATTCTACCCACAAAACAAACAAAATATAAGTATTCAATTGTCATTTAATGATATTGTTTTGTTATGCATATTCAGTTGATGTGTTATGCATGATAGATTGTTTGCATCAATGAATATATACTGCTAATATGCATGTGATCGGTAAGTAGCTCATGGTGCTATACATCTATCCATTGCTACTTATCTAGAATGAAACCTCTTTACATGACATATTGGATTAATGCACAATCTCAATGATGTCATCTAGAAAGTTTCCGTGAGATATGGATGAATGTTGTATTGGCTAAATAGTTGCATGATGCATAAGAATTTGTCGTTATGCATATGTTTTATGAAATAGTTCTAACCATGAAATTGGTGCATTTGAATTGTAGGAAAGGTCCTGAACAACCTCCTACAAGAAAACAAGGATGAGACTTGTTCCAAAGAACAAGTGATGACAATTCAATAAACATGAATCTGAAGCTCCCAGGGTCAGAGACACCATGATGAAAGAAAGAGCTTTAGAGAGCGGTAGATCCACCTCGAAGGATGAAGACCACCATGGGTATAAGAGATAACTCAAGATGAAGAAAAGAATGGTATGATCAAAGAATAACAGTTGATCACGGGGAATGATGTATACGATATGATTTCGAGACATAAAGGGAAGTGCGTAGTATCTTCCATATGGATCTACAAGAACAAGTGTACAAAGCAAAGGTTCCTGATTTTCCTCAGAAAGAATAGACTATGACATGACATACTCTATTGACAAGTATATATCAAGCATAGAGCCACCTGTACAGAATGAAGAGGGAAGATGATACTCCACTTCAGGGGGAGTGACTACATAAGATATCTAAGTTCGACATGGTACGACATGATGGATAGCTTCCTGCTGGATCGAGACTTTACCAAGAGTAAAGAGGGTTCCAACCTTCAAGGTTGAATGCAGAAGACTAGGATATGTTGATGACCCGCCAAGACGAACTCATGGAATATGTTATGATGAAAGAATCTAGAATGATGTTTGGGATGCAGTTCCCAAACCAGAAGGAAAGAGTATAGTATCCTCCAAATGGATATGTGAAATAAAGCATGTAGCTCACTGAAGTATTCAGAAGTATAAAGAAAGATTTGTGGCCATAGGTTTCTCTCAGAAAGAGGGAATTGATTATGAAGAGACATTTGCCCCAGTAGCATGGTATACTTCAATTAGAGCTACCATGGCACTTGCATCCATGATGAAGTGGGACTTACACCAGATGGATGTGAAAACAACTTTTCTAAATGGTGTGATCAAAGAAGAAGTATACATAGAACAACTACAAGGATTTGAAGTTGAATATAGACATACTCACGTATGCAAGTTGAAGACGGCATTATATGGTCTTAAACAAGCTCCTCGAGCTTGGTATGAAAGAATAGATGGTTTCTTGTCGAGCATGGGCTTTACCAAAAGTAAAGTTGATCCTAACCTTTATCTCAAGGTTGTAGAAGATGAACTTGTCATCCTGTTATTATATGTGGATGACTTATCCTTGATAGGAAATGAGAAACAGGTCATGGAAAGCAAGAAGAAACTAGCAGAAGAATTTGAGATGAAAGACCTTGGGTTAATGCATTATTTCCTAGGTCTGGAAGTATGAAAAAGTTCAGAAGAAATATTTCTCAACCAGGGAAAGTATGTGGTAGAGATATTGAAGAGATTCAATATGTTGGAATGCAAAGTCATGGCCACACCCATGGACTTCAACCTGAAGCTGTTAGCTGATGACTCATCAGAGTTAGTGGATATGACTCATTACAGACAGATCATTGGGTCATTGATGTACTTAACAAATACCATAACAGACATTTGCTTTGCTGTGAACACCTTAAGTCAATATCTTGTTCAACCAAGACGGGTTCACCTAGTAACTGCAAAACATGTGATGAGATATCTGAAAGGGACTATAGACTTTGGTTTATATTATGATGGTATCCATGAGTATAGATTGTATTGCTACACAAATGCAGATTGGGCTGGAAGTATCTCAAACAGGAAAAGCACATTAGGTAGATGCTTTTGTTTGGGGTCTGCTATGAGTTCATGGTTTAGCAAGAAATAGTCCAATGTTTCTCGTAGCATGGCTGAAGCAAGATACATAGCAGATTGCTCTGCTAAGTTGTGAAGCCATATGGATTTGGAAGCTGATATCAGGTCTCTTTGAACTGAAGATGGATACTACAATGATTCTATGTGATAACCATAGTTGTGATGACAGAGAACCCTGTGTTTCGTCGTAACACATAGAAATCCAGTATTTCTACATACGAGATAAGATGCAGATGATGATGTTTAAGTTTTCCCATACTGAAGATATAGATGATGTTTCAGTATTTACATACTGTAGATGTAGATGATGGTGATTCCATATTTCTATACTGAATATAGAGATGATGATGCTTTCAGTATTTCTATACTGAAGATATAGATGATGATGCTTTCAGTATTCACATACTGGAGATACAGATGGTGATAGTTCAGTATTCACATACTGAAGATGTAGATGATGATGGTTTCGTTGTTGATGTGCTAATGAAGCCTCTGTCTCGAGTAAAGTTTGAACACTTTCAAGACAATCTTGGTGAGGTTTGGAAGAACCTTCCTCGAAAGGGGGAGTAGTGATGTTGCAGTGGGATTGTATCATCCTTGGGAATCTGCCCTAAAGTGATCCAGTGACCTCGGTCCTCAAGAATGAAGAGGGATTGTATCATCCCGGGACATCTGTCCAAAAGTGATCCGGTGACCTCGGTCCTCGAGAATGAAGAGGGATTGTATCATCATAGGACATCTGTCCAAAATAGATCTGATGACTTCGGTCTTCGTGACTATGGTGGGATTGCATCATCCTTGAACTTCAGTTCAAAATGTATCTAGAGGTCTCGGCCCCCGTGAATGTGGTGAGATTGCATCATCCTTGAACTTCTGTTCAAAATGTATCTGGAGGTCTCGGCCCCCATGAATGTGGTAGGATTGCATCATCCCTGAACTTCGGTTCAAAATGTATCCAGAGGTCTCGGCCCCTGTGAAAGTGGTGGATTGCATCATCCCTGAACCTCCGTTCAAAATGTATCCAGAGGTCTCGGCCCCTGTGAAAGTGGTGGATTGCATCATCCCTGAACCTCGGTTCAAAATGTATCTGGAGGTCTCGACCCCCATGAAAGTGGTGGATTGCATCACCTCTGAACCTTGGTTCAAAATGTATCTGGAGGTCTTGGCCCCTGTGAAAGTGGTAGGATTGCATCATCCCTGAACCTCGGTTCAAAATGTATCCGGAGATCTCGGTCCCCGTGAATGTGGTAGGATTGTATCATCCTTGAACTTCGGTTCAGAATGAATCCGGTGACTTCGGTACTTGAGAACGTGTGTTGATCCCGTAATTCCTAGAGGAAGGATTGTCTGAGTTCCACATATGTGTTGATCCTGTAATTTCGAAAGGAAGGATCATTAGTAACTCCGTAAAGACCTAAATCCTGTAATTCCGAAAGGAAGGATCATTGACTTGATCCCATAATTCCAATAGGAAGGATTTTCTAAGTTCCATAGATGTGTTGATCCCGTAATTCTAAAAGGAAGGATCGTTAGTAACTTCGTAAAGACCTAAATCCCGTAATTATGAAAGGAAGGATCGTTGGTAGCTCCGTAAATACTTGATCCCATATTTCCAATAGGAAGGATTGTCTAAGTTCCATAGATGTGGTGATCCCGTAATTCCAATAGGAAGGATTGTCTGAGTTCCACAAATGTGTTGATCCTGTAATTCCAAAAGGAAGGATCGTTAGCAACTCCGTAAAGACCTAAATCCCGTAATTCCGAAAGGAAGGATTGTTAGTAGCTCCGTAAAGACTTGATCCCGTAATTCCGAAAGGAAGGATTGTCTGAGCTCCACAGATGTGTTGATCCCATAATTCCGAAAGGAAGGATCGTTAGTAACTCCGTAAAGACCTAAATCCCCTAATTCCGATAGGAAGGATCGTCTAAGTACCACAGACATGTTGATCCCGTAATTCCGAAAGGAAGGATCATGTTGATGTTTTGATGATGATGATGTTGATGTTTTGATGATAATGATGTTTTGGTGATGATGATGTTTCTGATCAAAAGATCAGAGTATGATGAAGATGTTGTTGCTGATCGAAAGTGTTGAAGATGATGTTGTTGATCGAAGGGTCAAAGTGCTGAAGATGATGTTACTGATTGAAAGGTCAAAGTGCTGAAGATGATGTTGCTGATCGAAAGGTCAAAGTGCTGAAGATGATGTTACTGATCGAAAGGTCAAAATGTTGAATATGATGTTTGTTGATCAAAAGGTCAAAGTGCTGAAGATGATGTTGCTGATCGAAAGGCCAAAGTGCTGAAGATGTTGTTGATCGAAGCAGTCAAAGTATTAATGATGATGAAGACCAAAGATTGAAGATGAAGACTACATAATGTTGAAAAGCTTCCAATGATTTATAGATGTATTACCCTAATGATGTTGATGATGTCCTCTATCTCTCTCCTACTATTTTTGTTGTTGATGTTGTTGTAGAATACCCTTCTTGTTAAGGGGGAGTGTTGAAATATTGTAACTTCGAAGAATATTCTATATGTATATTTTGTGGCCCCCGATGGTCCTACCAGGAGAACCACTTTTATTATCTTGTACCCCGATGCTTCTAATCGGAAGAACTAATAAGAGTCATGAGGTTGTCCCCTCTAATTGTAAAGGTGGGTCATTAGCACCCTAGTGTGGTTACTTGAGCCTACATGTGTAACTCGAGCCTACATGATTAACTTGAGCCTACATGTCGGATGAGTTAATTAAAGTGAACAAATGAATATAAATAGAGGTGTATCTCTCCTCATTTGAGACACACACTCTCACTTGTGGAACGCATTAGTGGAGAAGAGAAGTAGCTGGAGAAGGAGGAGGATCAGGCTTTGATCTACTTGCTAGTTTTATCTTTTTGGGGCATCTATATTGAGGAAGATTTTGCTGGGTTTTTCCCTTTAGGGTTTTCCCAAGATAAATCTTTGTCTTCCTTTTGTATGGTTGTGCTTGTCTATCTTTCAGTGATCCTGTTTATATGATTTTGTTATAAAAATGAAATGAAGTACTGATGTCTTAGCTAATCATATGAAAAGTTAATAGAAAACTCACTCATGATTTTTCCAATTCTTGAGGTCCTTGATAGAATTGGGAAGTGCTTTAGCCACCTATGGGGGTTTGCTATATTTTGGTAAGTTAGCCTTTTTGAGCTTTAAGAGTTGTCTCCATACAACTTGATTTTCCTATGAGGGATGTAATATTTATGCACACTATTATTCATAATTATTCAATGTAATGATACACACCAATATTCATCTCTTCATTCATGTGATTAAGTCTATTTTCGTCTCTCTATTTTTCCTGTGTATGCTTGTGAGAATTCTTAGTAGCAGGATCTATTTCCTGTGCTTCTTCTTAGAATAATTGCTCATGGAATTAATCTATTATTTATACATTGTGATTCCTTGATTAGAGAGAAATATAAGCTCATACATCTTGGAATTATTAGCAATGTAGATACATCTGAGAAAGGCTTATTGGCACAACGTAAAGAAAAGTCCAATCCTCCCAAGAAACAAAATTTTCCCAATAATAAGCCAAACAAGGGTCCCAAACCCTCTCAGTCAGCTCATTCTTTCAAAAATGACAAAGTATCCAAGCCAAAGATAAAGAATACCGAGTGTCATTGAAACTATTGTGGGAAATATAATCATGATGAATATAAGTGTTTCAAGAAGATGGAATCCTTGAAAGGAACAATGAAGAATCACCACATCAACCTATATTCATCTCTAGAATCTACCTCTCATGGAAATGCACTTTGTTCTTATGGTTATTCTTATACTGCATCTTCTTCTTCTACTTCAAATGAATGGCTCATTGATTCTGGAGCATCTTATCAGATGGCTAAGGATCAAGCCATATTTTCTACTATGCATGAATGTAACACCACACAAATATTTATTGGTGATGATAGATCTCTAAGTGTTGTATGTTCTAGAACAATTTTAGTAGACAATGGTTATTATAGTGATTTACTATATTTTCCAAGAATTTCCTGCAATTTTTTGTCAGTTTATCAAATCACTCATTCTGGTGAAGGTAAAACGGTAATCTTTACACCTCACCAAGTTGTAATCAAGGATTTTAAAGATACTCAACATGTCCTAGCTACCACAATTGTTGATGATATTACCAGGTTGTACAAATTTAACAACTGTGGATCATCACCTTTTCCTTTAGTTTTTGTTGCTCATAGTGATAACTTGAGAAAATTTTGGCATGAGTGATTTGGACACTTTAATTATCACTCACTCCAACAACTATGTACATACAATATAGTGATAGGTATTTTGATGGTATCTTTCATAGATGGTGTTTGTTCTAGATGTGTACTTGAAAAACATCATCATGAGAGTTTTGACAAACATACTTCTTGGCATGCCTTGGTTCCCTTTGAGCTTGTGCATAGTGACTTATGTAGTCCTCTTCCATCTGCTTCCTTTTCTGGTTTCAAATATTTCTTAACGTTCATTGATGATTACTCTAGATGCACTTGGTTTTATTTCCTAATACTTAAGAGTGAAGTATTTAACATGTTCTTGGCCTGCAAGGCCCTTGTTGAAAAATAATTGCATCATCAAATTCTTAATTTAATATCTGATAATCGAGGAGAATATGTTAACAACAATTTCACTACTTTCTGCACTAAACAAGGAATCCAACAACAACACACTGTCCCATATACACCACAACAAATGGTGTAGCTAAACGAAAGAACCACACTTTAAAAGAAATTGCTAATTGTATGATCCAATATAAGGGACTAAGTCTTCAATTTTGGGTTGAAGCCATAAATTGTGCAAATTACATAGTTAATCACATCCCTACTAAATATTTACAAGGTATCACACCATAAGAAGGATGGAGTAAAATTAAAAGAGATGTAATTCACTTTCGTGTGTTTTGTAGTGAAGTATGTGGTTACATTCCCAATGAAAAACAAAAATCATTGCAGTCTAAAAGTGAAAATGCATATTTGTTGGATATTCTAAAGATGTAAAATGTTATATACTTCTTCAACCACATTATGATGATATAATCATTATAAGAGATGTTAAATTTGATGAAAATCTCTTGGCATACGAGCCTAACTCGGCATTTGTGCCATATTTGGCCTGCGAGCTCGATTCAACACTTGTGCCTTCTTCTACTTCCAACTTCCTTGGAAAATTTCCAACTTCAGTTTCTGATGATGACAGTGAGGATGAAAATATACCTTGGTCTGCTCATTTTCCTCCAGTTGCACCAACACAATTGCTTCCTCGACGATTCCATTCAGTATGTGAAGTAGTTGGTCATCTTTTTGGTGATCCTAGAGATCATTGTCAAACACGTTCTCAGTTCCAACGATCCTATTCTGTTTTGGCTCAAGTATCATAGAATCATGATCCATAGAATTTTGCAGAAGCTTCAAGAAATATAGATTGGAATGCAGCTATGGATGAAGAATATCGTTCTTTAATGGTGAACGATACTTGGGATCTTATACCTCTTCCAAAAGAAAGACAACTTGTCGGATGTAAATGGGTCTATAGGACTAAGTATGCATGAGATGTTTGAAAGACTTAAGGAAATGTTAGTTTCCGTATATTTTTACCAAGTTGAAGGGATTGAATACAATGAAACCTTTTCTCATGTTTCAAAAATGAACTTCATCCGCTTTGTTCTTTCCATTGCAGCCTTACATAAGTTGGAAGTCCATCAAATGAATGTCAATTCTACATTTTTACATGGTGATTTGTAGGAGGAAATTTACATGGAACAACCTCCTAGATATGTTTAGAATGAGTATAGCCTTGTATGTCACCTTAAGAAATCCTTATGTGGCCTTAAGAAATATCCTTGATCTTGGTATGCCAAAATGGATAGCTTTCTACTTGACATCGTTTTTTCTAGATGCCATTCTGATCCCAATGTCTTTACCAAGAAAGTAGGAAACCATCTCATCATACTTGTTATATATGTTGATGATATTATTCTTCCTAGTAGTGACCCTAAGATTTTAACCCATGTGAAATCTAGTCTTAAGCAAAATTTTGAAATGTCAGACTTAGGACATTTGCATTATTTTCTTGGTCTCCAAGTATTGCAAACCAAAGAAGGAATCTTTCTTTGTCAGTCTAAGTATGCTTGTGACCTTCTTCGTCTCTTTCACATGGAATATTGTAAACCAGCCCCTTCTCCCTTCTAGTCTGGAGTCAAACTTTCTTCCACTTGTACTTCACCCAGATTAGATGCCACCTTGTATCATTAGCTTGTTGGTAGTATCTTATACTTGAATCATACCCATCCTGACCTTTCTTTTGTTGTTGGTCATGTTTACTGCTATATGAAAACACCTCATGAAAGCCACTAGAAAGTAGTGCAAATAATACTTAAATATATTCGAGGTACAATTCAATTTGGGATTAATTACAACACAGGGGGGACTCCTTTGTTGGTTGGTTTCACTGATTCCAATTGGGTCGGCGATCCTAATGATCGAAAGTCTACTGCAGGTTATTTTTTCAGTCTAGTATCTGGACCTGTCACTTGGGATTGTAAGAAACAACAATCTCTTTCTCTTTGTTCAGCAGAAGAATAATATCGAACCCCCATTAATGCCAGTTAGGAAGCTTTATGGATTCAACAAATCCTTTAAAATTTTGGATTCAAGCAACAACAACCTACTCCACTTTGGTGCGACAATAAAAGTTCCATCAAGCTCACCAAAGAGCCAATTCAACATCAATGCAACAAACACATTGAGATACATATGCACTCCATCATAAGCCTTGTTCATGATCACATTCTTGAAGTTCTCTTTTTCCCTACAGATGATCAGGTTGCAGACATCTTCACCAAGTCTCTTACAAAAGTGAAGTTTTCTAAACGTTGATCTATGTTAGGAGTTAAGGAACTTGTCATTAAGGGGGGATGGTATCTAATGCCTCCTTCCTTCTCCTAATAGTGTTACTTTTGTAAATACTTCAATCCTATCCCAGGTTGTTCTTAAGGGGGATGTTA
Organism: Pseudotsuga menziesii; assembly: GCA_001517045.1. Taxonomy (NCBI): domain Eukaryota; kingdom Viridiplantae; phylum Streptophyta; class Pinopsida; order Pinales; family Pinaceae; genus Pseudotsuga; species Pseudotsuga menziesii. Next base: position 1,257,006 of record LPNX011012676.1, read on the forward strand.
GGATATTTATACACTTAGGAGTTAGTTAAGGTCAACTTGTTATAATATATCCTTTAGGAAAAGTGTTTTTCTGTATGCATTAGTATGCATTTGTAAATATCTAATATAGCAGTCATGATATGTTCTAGACATAGAGTGATCTAATGGTTCATATTCTTTTAGATCATAACTACCTCTGATCCATGGCCTAACACCTGATTGGTCCATAATATCTATTTAAAGAGCATGGAGGGTCATTGGCTAGTTGATCGGTTATGAGAAGCTCATTTGTAACTTTATTTATTTTGCATAATAAACTACCTCAAGTAGCTATTTGGTTGGGTTCGTGGAGTGTTTCCCTTTCGAGTGTTTAAACCATGTGAGAACATGGGTGTGTCGATCTATGATCTATTTATGTGAGTGGCTTCTCTAGGTGTTCGGTCTTTTGGGAGTACCCTGCAAACCCGAACAATTTTGAATGCAAAATTTCTTCTCATAGGTTCAAGAGCTTCAAATAATTTTGTTGCAAGAAAATACTCTTTCTCATCATTGGACTCCAAAATTTGCATTTACATCGACATGGCAATTTTCAAAATGTTCTATATGCCCCTTCTCTAGCTTCAAACTTGCTTTCTGTGTATCAAATGATACATACCATTTTTTCAAAGAATTTTGTATTCATACCTAATGATGTTGAAATTTATGAAATAACCACTTGAAAACCCATTACAGTAATAAAGGAAAATCATGTTGCAAAACATATGAGTTTAACAACTTTGTGCCATGTTAAAAGCCAAGTGCCCTTCTAATTCATGGAAATGAGGTTATCTAGATATGGAATGAGAGCTTTGGATAACTTAATTATATGTATTTTCAGATTATACAAAATAATTCCATGGTTGAAGTCCTTCCAAACATCAAATTCTCAAAAATGATCTGCAAGGGTTGCATCATTGGAACGCATCCCCGAGCACAAGTTTGATCGAGGAAAAGCTAGCAAATATTCTTGTATTTTGGGGCTGATTCATAGTGATATTAGTGTTCCTTTAAAAATTACCTCCTTGAATGTATTGAGGTAAATTTATCACATTCATTGATGACTTTTTCAGACACACATGGGTCTTCTTTCTCAAGAACAAATCGGAAGTCTTTGAAAGGTTCAAGATTTTTAAGGCTTCTGTTGAGACTACCACTAGGAGAAAGATAAAATATATTAGATATGTTAAGGTTGGATAATATATAAATAAATATCTTGTGCAAATTTGTGTGGAAAAATTAATCCAAATCCAGCACACAGTTCCCTACACACCTCAGCAGGATGGTGTAGCAGAGAGGAAAAACCGAACATTGAAAGAGATGAGTACTTGCATGCTTGATTCGAAAGGTTTGGATGAAAATATTTGAGATAACGCCATGAATTTTTCTGCATACATTCATAATATATTCTCACACTCATCCGTCAAATTTAAAACTCCTTTCGAAGCCTACATTGGTCACAAGCCCGATGTGTATAATATCAAGGTTTTAGGGTCCACTACATGGGATAGAATTCCACTTGATCAGAGAAAATAATTGGAACCAAAACGAATTGAGTGCATCCTTGTTGGAAATTATAAAGAATATAAAGTATAAAAACTTATGGATATCAGATCCAAAATAATATTCATCGAGAGAAGTGTCCAATTTGAAGAACCGCTTCTAGATCTACAACTAGTCGAGGAAGAAACTACCAAATTGCTTCCTCTTATGGAAGAAGATTCAGGAGATGATACTGGAAGTTTATGTTCTGATTTTTATGATGTTATGTTTGATATTAATGGGAATGAAGGATCAGGTTTGGATTCATATCCAAATGATCCCCCTCAGTTCCCAAAGTGGGCAGAACAGACTCTCACATCTGTCGGTTCCAACATTGGAAATCCCGTTGATTCAAAAAGAAACCGAGCAAACTTTCTAAGAGAAGGTATGGATATTTCATATGATAATCCATTTTTGTACAATAATTTTCATATTATTTTTGTTTCAGATCCAAAATCATACTACCATGCACAACATGTTCCGATATGGAAACCTGTCATAGATGAGGAGCACCAATCTCATCAGAAAAATGCAACATGGGAGCTAGTTCCTCTCCTTCCTGGGAGGAAACTGGTTCAATGCTATTAGAATATAATCCGTTAGGGTTATATAATGTAAATAAATAAATAAATAAATAGTAGGAATCCAAACAGGCTGAGCGGAAGGTGAAACCCAACCGCCGTGTGATTTGTATAAATATAGGCATTTGCATTGGAACAATAATCAATTGGGAGTTATTACCAACAAGTGGTATCAGAGCCTGGTTATTTGCCTGCCATAACTCCTGGCTGCATTGCATGCCTTCCATTCTCCCTGTGTTATCAGAGCGCTGCCATTCTGCCTAGCAGTCTGCTCTTTCAGAGCTGCCTGCCAGTCTCTTCTGCCTGCATGCGTTACTCCTCCTCCACGTGAAACCCTAATTTATGAATTGAGAATCGAAAACTGTGTTTTCTGAGCTGAGAAGAGTTTAAGTCTGTGGTGGATTGTATATTTACGATAATCCTTTCCCTCAGAATCAGAAAACTGGCACTTAGAATAACTACAGCACTTTGTCAATATTTACAGTTTTCTGTCATTTTGGCTCGAAGTTGTAGTGTGGTGTACGCTCTGATCTGTGTACATACACAATCGATCAGTTTAAGTGTTGTATCTGTATCTATTAAATGTATATTTTTGGGGATAGATCATTTACAGCAGCACGGTGATAGGGTTCTCAAGCTTGATATGTGGTTCATAGAACTGGGATTTGGTTTTCGAGCCTTGCTTGAGCGTTGCATCAGAGCACAACCCTAGTGCACACCAACCACAAAATTAAACGTCAGTGCAGTCAGCAGACTCCCATCTGATTTTTCAATTGTCTCATTGCACAATATTTTTCCCCTCGAGCACTTTTGTATGTATTATTAAATTGCTGGAGTTTGAGACTGCGCTGTGACTGCATTGTGCATTCTATTGTATTTGCAAATGTATGCGCTGAAGACTGATAATGTATGCTTGCAGATGTATTTATGTAATATTGTATCTTGAGAGTCGTGGCCTTCAGATGTGAGTGACCTCCCTTTGCTGTACGGGAAACCCTAATTTTTTCTGCATAGAGATCATTTGCAATTGAAATCCAGAGCTGCGATTTCATGAGAGAGTGCTGGAGATTGAAGTCGTCTAGCCAGTTGTGGTTGTGATTTTTTGGAGAAGATGAGAGCATATTTGCTGCGACTGTTGTAAAGACTATTGTAAAGACTGCATGGTGAGGAGCTGCGTTGAGCTGAAGTATTGAAGCGTGAATGTGAGCTATGACTATCGTGAGGCTGCGTGGAGAAGAAATGGTATTGCTGAATGATATGTAATGCTTGCTATGTTGAAATATTGTTGCAACTCGTGGAGGTAGAATGATTTACTTGCTATAACCATTGAGGAATGCATAATACCTAACCCTAATTTCCCCACCGTTCACTGCTGATAAAATGCGACCCTTGTTGTTTAAAAGATTGTGTGACTACTGAGTGTGTGATAATATCGTGACTGCTGAATGCGTGACTGCTGAATTCGTGAAGAATGCGTGACTGCTGAAGACAACGTGTAGACAGCGTGAATAGTGATGCTGTGCATGGAGCTGTCTGAGTTCTGGTCAAAAGTGAGTATTCTGCTGCGTGGAGACTGCATTGATATATAAGTAAGACTGGTATATATCTGCGTTAAGAATGTTATGCTGTGTATTTGAATTAATGGAGAAATAATTTGCTACGTATGAGCTCAAGCTATATATATATTGAAGGCTATGATTGTGACTGCAATTGGAGTTGCAGCGACCAGTTGAGAACTGCGAAGAGACCATGGTTGAATGGAAATCATGGAATAGATTAATGACTGCTCCTTAGACAACGTGGAGGTTGAAGTATATATGCTGCACTGATATATGTTGAAGACCGATCCTGAACCCTAACTTCTGTTTGGTTTTTGTGAAGAAATAAATACCTATCTGAGACTGATATGTGCAAATGTTGTATGCTGCGTCTCTTTTCAGACCGAGACTGATATGTGCAAATGTTGTATGCTGCATATTATGCTGACTGATTGCTAGTGACTGATATAAAGAAGCCTATGTATGACTGACAGTGATATATTTTGTATCTACTGATATATTTTGTATCTACTGATGTCTTCTCCCTGAAATTGCTGCGAATTGAAGCTGCGATACTATCATTGTATCACTTTAAAACCTGAAGTTGAGATTGTAATTCACCTTGGCAGAGACTATAGACTTGCAAGGTTATTATTTTTCTATTTCTCTGTGTCATAT
>LPNX011012676.1:1261927-1336114 GCA_001517045.1 Pseudotsuga menziesii
ATTGATGATTACTCAAGAATTTGCTGGACATACTGTTTAAAGACAAAATCAGAAGCATTTCAAACATTCAAAGACTTTCATGCATTGATTGAAAAACAAGCACAATAAAAAATTGGTACACTTCGCACTGATAATGGAAAAGAATACACTTCAAATGATTTTGAAGCTTATCTTCATCAACATGGAATTGCACACCAGACTACCATTCCCTACAATCCTCAACAAAATGGTGTAGCATAGAGAATGAATAGAACCATAATGAATATGGTTCGCTCAATGATGTTTTTCAAGAATGTAAAACTAATGTTTTGGGGTGATGCAGTAAAATGTGCAGCATATTTGAGAAATAGAAGTCCATCAAATGCACTTGATAACAAGACTCCACATGAAATGTGGTTTGGCCATCTCCCTTCAGTCAGGCATCTCAGAGTTTTTGGTTCCACCTGTTATGCCTTGATTCCGAAGGAGCAAAGAAACAAGCTTGGTGCTCGAAGCAGAAAGTGCATTTCCCTGGGGTACAAAGAATACTCCAAGGCATACCATTTGTATGATGAGGTAAACAAGAAATTTGTTATTTCCAGAGATGTCATTTTTCTTGAAACTAATAAAAATGACCAGTCCATTGAGAGACAGCTTGATCATCTGGAAAATTATCCTCATCCAAAGAACTATTATGAAAATGAATATGAAATTCCAAATCTTGAAGGGGGGATTCCTATTCTGGATCAACCTTTGGAATTTCCATATGAAGCACCAACTCCCCCGCATGAAGAAGTTACCGCTACTTCACTTGAACAAGAGGTTCAACTGGATGATGTGATTGAGAGAATTGAAAGACTCTCAATCAATGATGAAGCTCCACTAGCTGATCAACCAAGACCATCACGAAAGATTCCTAAATGGGCCACAAAGACACTTGAAAGTGTCCATCCAGATGAAGTTGGAAAGACGGGAACGAGAAGTTCGAAAAGACATGAAGATGGAGGAGGAGCAGATAATTCAGGTGATGACATGGATGTATCATTTGATTGTGAATTTAATTTATCTGCTAACTTTGAACCAACTTCCTTTGAAGAAGCTTCTACTCATGTTGAGTGGAAAGAAGCTATGCAAAATGAGTATGATGCACTCATAAAGAATGGAACTTGGAAGCTGGTTGACCCTCCAGTTGGAACCAAACCAATTGGCTGGAAGTGGGTGTACAAGAAAAAATACAGATCAGATGGCTCACTTGACAAGCACAAAGCGAGGCTTGTAGCAAAAGGCTATGAATAGAAAGAAGGAATTGACTATGAAGAAACATTTTCTCCTACAGCAAAATGGGCTACCATCCGTACCTTACTCTCTTTAGCTGCTCAGAAAGGGTGGAAAGTTCATCAAATGGATGTGAAGACTGCTTTCTTGAATGGAGACTTGAAAGAGAATGTCTTCATGTCTCAGCCAGAAGGCTTTGTTGTGAAAGGAAAAGTACAAAAAGTATGCAAGCTTGTCAAATCCTTGTATGGCCTAAAACAAGCACCTCGCGCATGGTATGAAAAGTTAACCGAGCATCTTTTGAAATTAAATTTCGAACATTTTGATCTTGATGATGCAACACTGTTTATAAAGAAAGTTGGAAGATCTTTGTGTATCTTGTGGTTTACGTAGATGATCTTTTGATGACAGGGAACAATGAGAGCTATATATCATCCATAAAGAAATATTTGAAAAATATCTTTGAAATGACAGATATGGGACATCTCCACTATTACTTAGGAATTGAAGTCACTCAACATCCTAAGTACATATTCATATCTCAGAAAAAATATGTTGGAGAACTACTAAACAAATTTTGCATGACAGATTCCAATCCTATATCTACTCCAATGGAACAGAAAATGAAGCTCACATCAAGCGAAGGAAAATAATTTGAAGATGCGACCAAGTATTGACAACTGGTAGGAAGTCTTATCTACCTTACAACAACTAGACCAGATATTTCTTATGTTGTTGGCATACTTTCAAGGTTCATGCATAAACCTTGTGAAGGACACTGGTCAGCTGCAAAAAGAGTTCTAAGATACTTGAAGGGGACTCAAGACGTTGGACTCAAGTACTCTAAAGTGGATGACTTCAAACTTATTGGGTACTCAGACTCAGATTTTGATGGCGATAAGGAGACAGGAGTATCAACTTCTGGATACACTATGAGTCTTGGATCAGCAGCTGTCTCATGGAGATCACGCAAACAATCAATTCCGGCAGATTCAACAACAGAAGCAGAATATGTGGCTGCAGCTGAAGCAACGAAAGAAATAGTATGGCGCAGGAAGATACTTGAATATTTGCAAGAAAAACAAGAGAACTCCACTCCATTACTGGTCGACAATACTTCTGCAATCAAGCTGGATAAGAATCCTAGATTCCAAGATCGAACCAAACACATCAACACAAAGTATCATTTGATTTGACATCATGTAGAAGCCAAGACAGTCCATCTTCGACATTGTTCCACAAATGATCAAGTTGCAGACATCTTCACCAAAGCGCTTGGACGAGAAAAGTTTGAAAGGTTCAGAAACATGCTCGGACTTACGAACACCCCTTCGGATTAAGAGGGGGATTGTTAGAATATAATCCGTTAGGGATATATAATGTAAATAAATAAATAGTAGGAAGCCAAACAGGCTGAGCAGAAGGTGAAACCCAACCACCATGTGATTTGTATAAATATAGGCATTTGCATTGGAATAATAATCAATTGGGAGTTATTACCAACAAATGCAAATGGGTCTACCGAACCAAGGTTGATGATTATGGTTCAAATTGAAAATACAAATCAAGGCTGGTGCAAAAAGGTTTTTCACAATTCAAAGGTGTGGACTACACATAAAATTTTGCACCGGTGGGAAAAATGGACTCTATTTGGCTAGTCTTGGAAATTTCCATATCCAAACACTGGGAGGTGAACCATATGGATATGAAGAGTTAATTTATTCATGGTTATCTTCAAGAATATATCTACACGAATCATCCCAAAAGTTACATATTGGATACAACACTAGTTTTCATATTAAATAAATCTTTGTATGGTTAGAAAATGCCCCAAGAGTACGGTATGCAAAGATGGATTCCTTTATTCTGTTGCAAGACTTTACAAGATGGAAATATGACATGAATGTGTATATATAGAAGAATGAAGGAAATTTTCTGATAATTTTACTTTATGTTGATGACCTATTTATTACAGGAATCAGTCTTGCCTCGATCGACACAATAAAAACCACTTTACACCAAGCATTTGATATGAGTGATTTAGGCCCACTGAAGCATTTTCTTGGTCTCTAAATCACTCATAATTTCGATGGGATCATGATTTCCCAATCAAAATATTCTTTGGACCTGCTAAACAATTTCAATATGGAAGAAGGTAAATCTCTACCGTTCCCATTCTTCTTAGGAATTAGTCTTGAGGATGGTGATTCTACACCGTTGGTGGATTCTACACTCTACCAGAAATTGATTGGAAGTATTATGTATCTAAAACATTCTCTTCCTAACACTTCTTATGCCATGAATTTTTTGTCAATTTACATGCAACAACCCCACGAGCTTCATTGGAAGGAAACCAAGAGGATCCTATAGTATGTGAAGGGTACAAACAATTTGGCATTCACTATGCTACAGATTTCAATCTTGACTTTGTCATGTCCCTCCCTTGAAGGCACCTTGAAAGTGTTGACCTTGTCAAGTTCCCAGGGGTTAAACATTGAATTAATTAATTATGCCTAGGTATTTTGATTATTTAAAACATTGGGGGAATGCAATTTCTAAATTCTAGTTATTTGTAATTACTTAATTATTATGAAAAATAATTAATGGTGGAAATGAGTTGTTAAGGCAGGAGGGCACATTAGGAAAATTTCCTAGGATGGAAAAAATAAAATTGTCCAAAATAATGGAAAAACAAATCTGTCAGAAAAAGATGGAAACTGTCAAAAGCAGGGAAAATCAAGCAGTTTTCAAGGAAGGAAAGTAGAGGAAAAGCTATCAAACATAAAGTACAAAAATTTAGTCAAGGAGGGCACAGATTCTAGTTTGGATTGAACGATACAAATATGGAAACATTACCTAAGATTCATAATTGCTATTTTTCTCAAGGAGGGAGAATTTCCACTTTGGGTTGAGTTATACAAACAAGGATACACCATTTGCAAGACAAACTTGCTAATCCCATCAAGGAGGGCACACTCATGGCTTAGGGACAAGATTGAAAAATGGGTTACTTTCTCAATAGGTGGATTAATTTCTCAAAAATTCACTCGATCCTATAAAGTAAGGATTCCAACTCCATTTCACAACTTTTGATCATTAATATTTTGGTGTTGAGTGAAGCTAGTATTCTATATTGAGTGGTGTGCATCAGTTCTCTTGGGTGATGCACCCCAAGCCTTCCTAACATATCTTATTTTATCCTCTCTTATTCAGATCAAACATTAATGGAGTGTTGTTGTAGGTCTTGAATCCCTTTCCATTCCAATTGCATCTGCAGTACACAGATTGGGAACTCTCCCACTTGAATCTCAAATTTCTTTCTAGTCTTCTCTTGTCTTTATGAGAGGTCGTTGAGCTGATTCTATGAGGAGAGGTTTTATGGATACTATAAATTAATTGTGATTATTATAATTCCCTGATATCAGTTTCATATCTCTAACAAATATTTTGCAGAGTTCAGGTAGTTTGCCACTCCAAATCTACCTCAATTCTAGTCATTTTTGCCCTTGTAATGAAGTCTAAATTAATTAATGAATACATGAGACTCATGTGAGATTAAATTCAGTCCTCAATGTTTATTATTAATTTATTATCCCAGTTATTCAATTATTACATATTTTTGAATGAGTTTGACTAATTTTTGAGAAGCATTTCAACACCGTATCTAGAAATGCATGAAAATATGACAAGTTTTCTATTTGGAATGAGTTAGAGGACTAAAAAATTTCTAATATTATTTATTTAAGTTATAGGAATTAACATATTATTAAATATCTTGCAAGTATGAAACTAAAGTTTATAAATCTTCTTCATGTGTTTGGAGCCCCTAGAAATTGAGCCTATAGTGTAGTCCAAGAGACTAGTTTTTCTTGTGCAATTTCCTAAACATACAAAATATGTTATAATACTTCATAGACCTTTAAATACTATAATATAAATTTATTTCATATCCAAATCAGTTTTCTTAGCCTCTAGTTTCTTGGATACTATTAGTAAGGGTTTTTGTTTGCATCGGTTGGGACTCCTAGAAGCCTGGAAGTAGACTTCAACGGAGCTGATTTTGAAACCTAAATGGGCCCAAAATCCAGGTTCTTATGAACCTGAAAAAATAGTATCCTTCCCTTCCTTATTTATCCCACATTTAAATCCCAGTCACTCTCTCCTTAGCTTGTTAATTTTCCCACATATCAGCCTGTAATCTCAAACTTTGTTCTTTAAAATATATTGCATCAGTAGTAGAGTTAGTATTATGATGTGATATCTGATCAGGGATATTACAGTGGTATCATTTCAATTTGCTCCACCCCTGTGGAAAGTACTCTCTCAAGAGAAGAAAATTCCATCCATGTCATACTTTGATGATGACTATGATGAGCAATATGAAGAGTACTGCAAAAATTATGAAGAAGAATAAATATTGTATGTATATGGAGGCCTAAAAAGTGTGATAATTTATTCATGTCTAGATATAGGAGCCAAGCAAACTCTCACAAGTCTATATTATTCACAAAATATGCAGAAAATAGTTGAAAGCATCAAAATTACATACACACATGAGGTCAATAATATATATTATTATGACTGTCCAACATGTAACTATGAATGTATCAAATATATATTACAATAGGGAAAATCATGAGTCCTTGGAGGCCATCTGGATGCATACAAGTGTCAGCTGATAATTTGACCCTCAAACCCCCCTAGGTGGACCAATGAACATCCTTATCATCCCAAACGGTCATGAATGCATGTGTGAACGAGGGTGAAGCATGATGGAACATAAATGTATGTATGACAGGAGTGGGTGAGTACATGGGTGAGTGGGAGTGGCCCAAGGAGGCAATAAATTCCCAAGAAATTCCAAAAACCACATAAATCATGCATTAGTGCCTCAAGTCAAACACAATCCATGAATATGGGGATGGGGGAGTGCATGCTAGTTGAATGTCATCAACATGGGTTCCTAGGTTGTCAAAATCATCACCCTGGAGCACCTCAAATGTGCAGAATGATCAACCTAGAGCGCCTCAACTGTGTAGAATGATCAACCAGAAGCGCCTCAACTATTAGTAAATGATCAATATCCCTAGTATAGAAAATAGAACATTGCATGGAAGAAAATGAAATTTTCCTAAGATATATGGCCATGGTACTAAGGTGTATTATTTCTATAACACCCCCAATTAATCCTAACTTAGTATAGCTTAACCAAAATATAATGGAGTCCTTGGCAACAAAGGCTCAAGTCACCTCATACAACATAAAATTTTATTTGTCCATAAAAACAAGGTAAGGAGGAAAACCACATGGGAACAAAACCTCCCCTAAAAAATGGACATGGAGCCAAAAATATGAAAGTGAATGGTATCCATCACCATGTATAAACCACTCCAAAAAGGGATGTCATATAGGTGAAGGTCTTCTCTGTGAAGCACTTGGTGAAAATGTCAGTAGTTTTCTCTGTAGATGTGCAATACTGCAAGGCTATCACCTGATCATACACCAAGCTTCGAATTTAGTGCATGTGTATCTCAATTTGTTTATTACTCTGTCTCTACACTATATTAGTGGAAATATTGATTGCAGTTTTATTGTCACACCAAATGACTGTAGGTGAATCAAATGCAACTCCAGGTTCCCGAAGAATACCTTGCAGTTAACCACACACATTATGTAGTTGCGTTCACTTATCCTCTGTACTCGGCCTCATCTGAAGATAGGGATATGGCGTGTTGTTTCTTTCTTTACCAGCACATGGGACCATGTGCAATCATGAATACATAAACTGAAGTGGATTTCATATAAATGGGATTTCCAGCCCAATCAAAATCAGTAAATCCAACTAGTTCTAGTGGAGAACCACCAACATAGTGTACCCCATAGTGTCAGGTTCCTTGCACATAGTGAATGATCCTATTGGATTATTTCCGATGGATCTCATGAGGATGATTCATATATATAGATATGAAACTTACAACATATTCCAAATCAGGTTGAGAGTGTGTAAGATACAACACACTCCCGACTAGTTGTCTATACAATGAGTTGTCCACCAATGGAGACTCACCAAATTTAGCTAGTTTGATACCAAAAAGGAATGGGAACTTGGATGCCTTACATTCATACATTTGAAACTTAAATAATAGGTCTATAGGATACTTGTTTTGGATGACCTTGATCCCTCTTTCATATTTCTCAATTTCCAAACCAATAAATTGTTTCAACAATCCAATATCAGTCATGGACAACTCACTATGCAATGAAGACTTGATTGACCAAATTTATTTGGTGCAACTACCTGTAATCAAAAAATCATCAAAATAGAGTACAATGACCTAAAATACATCACCAATATGCTTCAAATAAACATTAGGATCAGATTTTCATATTTCAAATCCAAGTGATAATAGAAAATTGTCCATCTTGGAATACGAAGCCCTAGAGGCTTACTTGACGCCATAGAGAGACTTATTTAACCTTCATACACGTGACAAATCCTATTGGAAAACTTAATTTTGATGCATATATATATTCTATTGAATTTTACCATGAATAAATTCACTCTTCACATCCATGTGGTGAACCTCCCAGCGCTTAGATGCAACAATGGCTAGAACCAGCCAGATAGAGTCCATATTTGCAACTGGTACAAATGTCTCTATATATTCCAATCCTTGGACTTGAGAGAAAAATTTGGAAACCAACCTTCCCTTATAATTTATATCAGACCCATCAGTACAAAATTTGGTCCTATAGACCCACTTTCATTGCACTAGCTTCCTCTTGGAGGGAAAGATAACCAATTCCCAAGTCTCATTATCTTGGAATGAGTTGAACTCTTCTTGCATGGTTGTTTTCAATATTGGGTATTGTGATGATTCTTGATATTATTGTGGATTATATCCAACCATAATGAATAATTTCTCAGAAATATTCACTTCACATGCAGAGAAATAAGTGTGAAATTGAGATCTAGTCTTTATAGGATCTAGTGGATTGCCAGCTAAATCCCTAGCCGCTTCAATGGTTTTCTTAGCCCACTTGGGGAGAATGTGAGAGACATAATATGAACCATAATCTTCAGAAATATTAGAATAATAAATATCAGACATATCAGAAAAATAATCATCACTTAATTCATCTTGGAGTAGAGGATGTGAGCATTCCCCTTGAGCAAATTCGGTCTCCTCCATGAGTTCTTCTTTGAATTGCACACTCCTTTAAATGAAAGTATTTTGAGAAGAGAGATCAAAGAGATTGTATCCATTTTCATATTCATCATATACAACCATCATGGACTCCTTTATTTTAGGTTTCAAGGCCTTTCTCTTCTTTGAAGCAATCCTATCCCAAGCCTTTGATCCAAAGACCCTGAAATGAGAAACATTTGGCTTGTGACCAAACAAAGCCTCATATGGTGTTTTACAATCCATGGATTTGTGAGGAGATATGTTTTAAAAATGTGCGGCATAGTTAATGGATTCATTCCATAGCTTAGGATTCAAATCCTTTGCTTCAATCATACAGGTTTCCATCTCCTTGAGAGCCCTGTTCTTGCGCTTTGCCGCACCATTTTACTATGGAGTGTAGGGGACCAAATGCTACATTTGGATGCCACATTCTTCACAGAGCTTTTGCAAACTCTTGTTCACATAATCCTTTCCATTATCAGTCCTAAGGACTCTGATCTTGTTCCCACATGCATTCTCCATTAGGGATTTCCAAACTTTGAGAGTCTCAAAGACTTCAGATTTGAGTTTGAGAAAGTAAACCCAACAAAAACTTGAGAAACCATATATGAAGGTAAACACATACCTTAATACTCCATATGAGGGTGTAGGAAGAGACCAAATAAGATATGAATGCACCAAATAAAGTACTTTAATAGATCTTCTTGCTTTCCCTTTCTCATATCTACGCTCTGGATGCTTTCCCACTACACATCCTATGCATGTGCCATTGGAGATCTTGATAGAAGGAATCCCTTACACCATGCCTTCTTTGCTTAATTCATGGAGGTACATGTATTTTATATGGCCATATCTCTCATGCCACAACTTGATTTTTGGCATGATTCAAGAGCGCATTCCCTCTAGAGTTGGGAAGAAAATGAGAGAACTTGTACTTTCTTGCTTGATGGTCAACAAACCCCAATGCACCTTGTTTGTGGAAATTTCTGCTATCTCCACTATGTCTGGAGTAAATGTTACTCTCTTGGATTCACAAACATGAGTCATTTGGTACACTGAGAGTAGGTTTGGTGCGAAGTCTGGTACAAACAAGAAATTATTGAAAAACCCATCATCAAGATCGATCCTTCCAATCCCTTTGGATTGGATCTCTGAATCATCACCCATTCAAACAGTTGGACAGCTGTCAAAGTAGATGGATGAGAAAAAATCTTATATAGAGGCAATTTTTCTTGAAGCTCCCAAATCTATGATGAAGGAAGAAGATTCTGAAGAACTAGCAACCAATTCATGGCACCTCTCCTTATTGTTTGAGCCTGAATCTCCATCCTTCTTCCTTGCGCCCTTGGGAACTAGGATGTTGTTATTCTAAAGTAGTTGTACCATCATGTTTATGGTATTATTCATACATGCACTCTATGGATTCCATCCCTTGTGACAGTAGGTGTATTTGGTATTCTCCTTTTTCTTCTTGTCCTTATCCTTGCAAGGATTCGAACCCCCATATGAAGATTTGGGTCTTTCTTTCTTATTCTTGTCTTGTTGCCTTGAATCCTTAGCTTTCTTCTTGCCTTTGGATGGATTCAAAACTCCTACAGCAAGATCTTGATCTTTACTGGATTTGACGGTGCCCACCTACACTAGCTTATCTTGCTCTTGAGTCAATGACTCCATGAAGTTATATAATGATGGTATCTATCTATTTTGAGCTATGAGCTTGCTAGATTAAAATTTGATTACAAACATAGAGTACACTGGCCCTACCTTTGAAAGTATGGAAAATATGCGTTGATTATCCTTCTTCTCTATGCTACATTGCTTGAGATGAAGCACCAACGACTTGAACTTGGTGAAGAAGTTTTGGATGGTATCAAAATGAGCTAGACTAAAGGAGATGAGTTCAATTCTGAGCTGGTGACCTCTCATTTTGTTAGAACAGTAATATAAGCCATTAGTACCTTAGTCTAAGTCCCTAGTCAATTTTATTGCATTTGTGCATTAATACATTATGGTTTTGGACTTAGGGTACTTAGTTGGAAAAGTAACCAGCTAAATTTGGGCATTCGCACCCACATGAAGGCTCTAGCTCAGTAAAACCTCCACATGTGTTCCCTCATCATTGTTGGTGTGCTCCCATTCATTGAATGTGTACATTGTGGTTGACTAGAAGCGTTAGAGGTGGATTTTGTCCAATTTTGGACTGTTTTGGAGCATCTAATGCCACCTAGAGCCTCTCACTCACCTTATTTTGCACACCCACACATGAAAATGAGTCATTATTTCTCCAAGTCACTTGATCCACGTCCACATAGCAATTCATGGCCATTTGGGCTGATTTGGAGTGAGTTTGGCCCACCTAGGGGGATTGAGGCCAATTTGGCCAATTTCACATGTATAGTCATTTTGGGCTTCCAAAGACTCACAAAACACTTTGTAATATAAACCTGTTAATAACATATTTACATGTTATACAATCAAATAATAACATGTGTTTCAGTTCACATTGCATGTGTAAAATTGTTCTATTTTAATGGTTTTTTGCTGGTTTTAATCAAATTCGATTTTTGAGTTTCTCTATGGATCTTATATCTTGTTGTAGATCAAAATTATCACATATTATCAAAGATAATTGGAGTTTAGTGAGTTGTAGATCAATCTTGAGCTTTTTGAGCTGCAATTTTTAGAGAAATTCCAGATAAAATTGGGTGCTTTTTGCAAGGCTTTCGGAAATTATTCACCATTAACGAAGGAATAATGGAAGCAACCCACATCTGGATTACACATTTCAATTTATTTGATTGGAATGCAGATAGGGTTATTCAATTGATATCCAAGGGTCTCTACAGAGTTACCATGGGCATAGAGGTGGAGCCAAACTCTGTTGTAGAGAAAGCCAAGTACTTCAACAGACTAGATAAAGCATATGGATTGTTATGCCTAAGTATCTCAAGAGATATTTTGTTCAACATAGATAGTTTAACAACCCCAAATGAATTCTGGGTAAAACTAGAGTCACTCTTTGGGAAAATTGATGATCTAAGAGGACATCAGCTTGAGAACAAGCTCATCAGCATGAGCGCAACGAACTTTGACACTATCCAGGAGTTATTCACCAAGTTCAAGTCTCTTGTGTTTCAGCTAAAGAAATGTGGGATTGAGAAGAAAGAGGATCAGATGATACTGTCCATCCTTTTGAAGTTGGACCCATAATTCTCAGTCTTTAATAGCACATTTCATTCTGGCAAGTTGACACTTCGAAACTGGCAGATGCCAACACTAGCTAGCTTTATGGAGTCCCTCACACAAGAGCAAGGAAATCTAGTCCAAATGGGTAGCATCAAAGCTAAGGATCAAGCTTTGGCCATGGGTGTTTCGAATTCCTCCAAAGGAAAGTAGAAGGTGAATAATTCAAAGCAGCCAGAGAAGAGGACATTAGAAAAACCCAAATCTAGTGATGGGGGTTCGAATCCTCCCAAGGAGAAGGGAAACAAAGGGAAAGAGAAAACCAAACGCACCTATTTCCACAAGGGATGGAATCCAAAGAGCTCATGCATGAATAAAACCATTGACCAGATGGCGTAGCTACTGGAGAAAAACAACATCCTGTCCCAGATGGAGCAAGGAATAAATATGGCACCTCCAATTTAGACAACAAGGAGAAATGTCATGCCTTGCTAGTATGTACCTCTAATCCCTCATCCTTCATCATTTATTTAGGGGATTATAGACACATGGTTACCACTAGAGAGCTCTTCTCCTCCATGCATTTGAATGCTGGCTCAATAGTTCGAATGGGATATGACTCTGAAATCCAAACTAAGGGAATTGGTAGGATTGATTTGGAGCATGGTTACTTCAGTGATGTGCTATATGTACCAGAATTAGAAGATTTTTTTTTTTATTCTATCAAATGACCCATATAGGAGAAGCAAAGAGTCTAACATTCACTCCAGACTTGGTAGAGATTGTAGAAATCTCATCAAACCAAATTGTAGCAATTGGGTATGCAGACCACCATGAGAAGATGTACAAGTTTTTGAATTTACTCCCTAGTTCCAATGAACAAGCGCTCCTCTCACATTCCAATGAGACTTCCAAGCTATGGAATGAGAGATTTTGACACAAGAACTACAAATATCTCCAAGCACTACACAAAGATGAGATGGTGGAAGGACTTCCTCAAATCAAATCATCAAATGGAGCTTGCATTGGGTGTGTAGTTGGGAAGCATCCAGAGCGCATCTATGAGAAGGGAATGGAAAGAAGAGTGACACAACCACTTGGGTTGGTACATTCATATCTGATTTTTCCTCTTCCCACTCCATCCTATGGTGGATCAAGGTATGTACTCATATTTATTGATGACTACTCAAGATTCTACTGGGTGTACTTCCTTAAATTAAAATCTGAAGTTTTTGAGCAATTGAAGATTTGGAAGGAATTAATAGAGAATCAAATTTGGAATAAGATAAAGATCCTTAGGACTGAAAATGGTAAGGATTATGTCAAAAAAAATCTGCAGCACCTTTGTGATGAATGTGGCATCCAAATGCAACATTCAACTCCCTACACACCACAACAAAATGGTGTGGCTGAGAGGAAATGATAGATCTCTCAAGGAGATGGCCAAATGCATGATTGAAGAAAGGGATATAAGGCCCAAGATATGGGATGAAGATATTAATTGTGTTGAAAATATACATAACAGAGAATTCTATAAATCATTCAAAGGAAAGACTCCCTACGAGGCATGGTTTGGCCATAAACCAAATGTCTCTAATTTCAGGATTTTTGGATCAAGAGCATGGGCTCGAATTCCTTCTGAAAAGAGTAAGGCCTTGCAGACACAAAGAAAGGAATGCATCATGGTTGGTTATGGTGAATATGCAAAAGGTTACAAACTCTTTGATACTCGCACACTCAATAATTTCATTGAGAGGAGTGTGCAATTCGAAGAGGAACCAATACCAGATTTTGAGCTTGCACCGAGGGAATGCTCTTCTCCTCAACGACTTGATGATGTAAGTGATGATTCATGCTATATATTTTATGATTTTCTGATAGTAATATGTCTGTAGATGACATTTCTGTAGATGATTCACCATCAAGGACCAAGTGGGATGAAACAATCATACAAGTTGCAGGGGAATTGGCTAGCAATCCCCAAGAGCCTAGGAAGACTAGATCTCAATCTAACAATGCTTCCTTTGCAAGTGAAAGTGCTCTTGCTGAGAAATGTTATATGCTGATTGGATCTGATCTACAGTCATATTAGGAAGCTTGTCATGACTCAATATTGAAAACAACAATGGAAGAAGAATTCCATTCTCTCCAAGAGAATGAAACATGGTAATTGGTTCCCCTTCCTCCCAAGAGGAAGCTTGTCCAATGCAAGTGGATCTTTCAAACCAAAATTTCTTTTGATGGTTCATATGTGAAATAAAAATCCATATTAGTTGCTAAGGGCTACTCTCAATTCCATGGTGTGGACTACACCGAGACCTTTGCATCGATTGCAAAGATGGATTCCATAAGACTATTTCTAGCAATTGCAGCTAGTAAGGGTTGGAAAGTGCACCATATGGATTTCAAGAGTGCATTATTACATGTTGAGATACATGAGGATATATACATGTAGAAACCTGAAGGTTTCCCAAAGGATCCTTCACTTGTTTGTTGGTTGAATAAATCAATATATGGACTCAAGCAAGCCCCCAGGGCTTGGTATGCAAAAATGGATGCTTTATTGCTCTCCATTGGTTTCATTAGATGCAAATCTGATCCAAATGTATATTTGCAGAAACATGATAGTATTTTTTAGGTTATTTTTATCTATGTATATGACCTTTACAGGGAGCTGCAACACTTCAATTTGTTCAATTAAAGCATCTCTACATAGTGAATTTTCCATGATAGATCTAGGATGCTAAGGCAATTTTTGGGTCTGGAAATTGAGAAATATGAAAAGGGAATCATGCTGAGTAAAACAAAGTATGCTTCAGACCTGATAAATAAATTTAATATGGCTTATTGTAAGGCATCCAAGTTCCCTTTCCTTTCTGGCATTAAACTAGGTGAATTTGGAAACTCTATAGGAAACTAGTTGGAAGCTTGCTCTATCTTACACATACAAGACCTATCTTACACCAGGAACATGAGCTACATTGGAAGGAATCCAAAATAATTCTCCAGTATGCCCAGGGAACAAAGAATTTCGGGGTGCACTATTCAGCTAGTGCTTCACTTCAACTAGCTGGATTTTTTTATTCGGATTGGGCTGGAGATCCCACTGACAGAAAATCAATTTTAGGTTTTGTTTTAATGATTTATGAAGTTCCTATTTTATGGTAAATTAAGAAACAACAAACCATTTCTCTTTCTTCAGCAGAGGCTGAGTACAGGGTAGTAGTCAATGCAGCTACACAGTGTGTTTGGTTGGAGGGAATTCTTTAGGAATTTGGTGTCACAATTGATTGTCCTACCAAAATTTGGGTGGACAATAAAAGTACCATCAAGATATATACTGATCCAATTCATAGGAAGAGAAAAAATCATATTGAGATCCATATGCACTACATCCAAGGCTTAGTGCATCACAGGGTGATTTCCTTGCAGTATTGCCCATCCACCAAGCAAACTGCCGACTATTTCGCCAAGACTTTCACAGAAAAGACCTTCACTCACTTGAGATATTTGATTAGAGTGATTGATGGATGGTTATAGCTTCTATTTTTTGTATTTCTTAGCCCCATGTCCACTCTTGATGGAATTTTTTGTCCCATGTGGTTTTCCTTCTTTTCCTCACTTCATATGGACAAATAAATTTTTGTTATGTATTGAGGTGACTTTAGCCATTGTTTCCAAGGACTCCCACTTGATTTTATGTGTTGTACTAAGTTTTTCTTTAATGGATGGTGTTAGAACAGTAATAAAACCCCTTAGTACGTTAGTCTAATTCCCTAGTCAATTTTATTGCATTTGTGCATTAATACACTATGGTTTTGGACTCAGGGTGCTTAGTTGGGCAAATAACCAGTTAAATTTGGGCATTCACACCCACATGAGAACTCCATCTCAATAAAACCTCCAAATGTGCACCCTCATCATTTCTGGTGCACTCCCATTCAGTGAATGTGGACATTGTGGTTGACTAGAAGCGCTAGAGGTGGATTTTGTCCAATTTTGGACTGTTTTGGAGCATTTAATGCCACCTAAAGCCTCTCACTCACCTTATTTTGCACACCCACACATGCCAAGCAGTCATGATTTCCCCAAGTCACTTTAGACACATCGACACAAAAATTAATGGCCATTTGGGTTGATTTGGAGTGAGTTTGGCCCACCTAGGGGGATTGAGGCCAATTTGGCCAATTTCACATGTACAGTCATTTTGGGCTTCCCAAGCCTCACGGACCACTTTAGATGTAATATAAAACTATTAATAACATATTTACATGTTAGAAAATCAAATAATAACCTATTTCAGTTCACATTGCATGTGTAAAATTGTTCTCATTTAATGGGTTTTTGCTGGTTTTGCATCAAATTTGATTTGTGAGTTTCTCTAAGGCTCCTAGATCTTGTTGTAGATCAAAATTATGACACTTTTCCTCAGTATTCCCAAAAAAATGCCTAAATATTGAGCCATATTTCATTGGGAGTTGATATACTATCTACATGAAAGAGCAACTCTCTCGAAATGATGAGACAAAGAATTCCAAATGATTCATCAAGCATATTGAGGAAATTTGATTTATAACCAACAGAGTTTGGTTCGACCTATGTCCCCATGGTGACATTGTATAGGACTTTCGACCTCAGTTGGATCACCATTTTTTCCTTCCATTCGAAATATTTGAATGGGTTTAACAAAACATGGGTCTACTCTATTTTCTCTTGCGCTTTTGGTGACAAATTGTTGATTGTACCCGCAATGCAGACACTCAATTCTCTCTAGAAAATCCATCAAACAACAACTAAAACACTATGGATTTAATTTTTATCTCCAAAGAGCTCCGATATCATGTGAGAATTGATTTGCAGCTGGATATAGGAGCCAAGGAAACTCTCACAATTCGATATTGTTCACAAAATATGCATAAAATAACAGAAAGAATGAAAATCACATACACACGTGACTTCAATAACAGATGCTATTATGAATTTCCAATATGTAACTATGTCTGGATCAGATATATATTACAATAGGGAAAAATCATGAGTCCTTGGAGGCCATCTGGATGCATACAAGTGTCATCTCATGATTTGACCCTCAAACCCCCCTAGGTGGACCAATGATCCTTTTAATCATCCCCAATGTTCATGAATGCATGTGTGAACGAGGGTGAGGCATGTTGGAACATAAATGGAGGCATTTCAAGTGTGGGTGAGCACATGGGTGAGTGGGAGTGGCCCAAGGAGGAAATAAATTCCCAAGGAAGGCAAAAAACCACCTAAATCATGCACTAGCCCCTCAAGTCAAACACAATCCCTAAATCTGGGGATGGGGGTCATGTGCATGCTGGTTGAATGCCATCAAGTTGGGCACTTGGGTTGTCAAAATGATCAACCTAGAGCTACTCAACTGTGTATAATGATCAACCAGGAGCACCTCAACTATCAATAAATTATCAATATCCCTAAGTCTAGACCATAAAACATTGCATGTAAGCAAATGAAATGTGCCTAAGGTATATGAACATGTTACTAAGGTGGATTAATACTCTAATACCAAGACATGAATATTATGAAGTATATGGGACATCATATAGAGAAGATATCAAATATGATTCTCCCATTGTTAATAAATGCTTGACAAAGATGATAATAACATGTGAAAACATGCCTTGTTGTTACAAGGAGTATCTAAATTTGGGAAACAATATTGGTGTAGACATGACTTTAAAGGAGTATGTCATTCTCAAGTATGGATTTTGGCTTCAAAATGTTGATGATCATTCTTTCAAGCGTATAAAGGCATCCATAGAGGAACCAAGTTGTTCTACCTCTCTAAGCAGAGAAGAAGAAGAAGAAGGAACCAAAGGTGATGTTTCATCAAATCCATATGCATGTTCAAGATTTATGAGTTTGTTTGGTTTTTCTTCAAACAGAGCTTCTAAATATTGTGACATGAGTACAACTTAAGATGAAGAAGTATCAAGTTGCTTGGAGAAGAATAGAAATGAGGTAGAGGAAGAGATCAATTAAGTGGAGTGCAAGTCAGCGCAAGGTGGTTGCATAGGAAAAGAGAGTAATGATGAAGGCAGTTCCATATTCCTTGTGAGTGATATATAGACCACTGCTAAGGATGTTGGTTCATATAAGGGTGTTGAGACATCTTTTGGATCATATTCAAAATAATTTCATAAATCAGATTTACAGTCGCCTCTTGAGCCACATAATGAAGAAGAGGACAAGCCCATACCACTTGGTTGTGAATCATAGCATTTGGTGGAAGAGAAAGCCACCATAGTGTCCCTACATTAAGAGGGTAATATCAAGCAAAAGTATGATAAGATTTATGATTTTTTCAGCAGCCATGTTTACTTACAACCACCTGATCCATGGGAAGATGAAAAGACACCACTTGCATATGAGGGCTACAAAATGAAGGACAACTATGAGGGAGATGAATTCACTCCTAGTTTATCCATTAATGATCATAAAATAATTGCAAAGGAGGGTGGTGTTTCAAATGGTGATAAGGCATATTTTGGATCAGGTCCAAAAGAAGAACATAGATCATATCTGAAATCATCATTTGAACTTCCAAATGAAGTGGAAGACCAGCCCTGTTAAGCCCTTAATGATGGAACATTACCCCATATAGTGTGGAATATTACTCTCTATATTGTTGTGAATTACATATTATTTATGTAGGATTGGGTCTATTAGTTGTTATTTTACACCTTTGTTTCCTATATATAAGAAAGATGTATTCTCATTTTAGTCATGATAGTATCTTATCTTGTCTTCTGTACTCAATACATTGTGTAAGAAGGTTCCTCCATCGAAGAGGATTGATATTTATCTATGTTATTCATTGTTAAGGTGTGGATTAATATCTTCTTGTCTATTTATGCTCTTTTTCTGCTATTTCTGGGACTTGATTGCATAACATTTGGTATCATATCTCTTTCCTTGGGACTGGCTTCTGCAAAACGAGTCATCTTGGAACTTTTGATAAAAAAAAGCTATACAAGGATTTAGAGATTGAGGTTAAAATACACCTCTAAGACAGGCCTTAATATCTCCATTCCAAAATTTAGATCCCGATCCATTACATTTTCAGAGATAATTACAGAGAAATCTAGGTTTTTGACTGGTCCTAAACCTAATCTGAAACAAGTGTTCTTGGGAAAAAGGTCATATCTGAGGAATCCGAGATCCAAATTGAGTTAGACTAGTTGGATATGAAATAATATGGATCAAGGTTTCTTCGGTATAATTTTCAGCTACAGAAACAAAATATTGGACATGTGGCATATAGTACAAGTGTGCTCTTCTCGATAGGAAAAAAATAACAATCTTTGGGATATTTGCAATAACGTTTTGTTGGCACATCCAAATTAGGTCATACCTACAACATTGAAAAGATGACAGATCAAGGTACCATATGTGACAGTTTCATACCCATAGGACTCATAATTCAAATTTTTCCTCAGTTAAAAGTTGGCCCTAAAATAGTCTTCCAATTGGGTTTTGAAAAAGGTACATCATTTTGCATTTGAATAGTTTTTAGTAGAAGGATCTATTTTTGGTAAACCTTAGGGTGTGATATATATATATTGTTCAAAATTCCACCAAAAGGAAGTGGAAATAATCACATTCCAATCACACCCACATAGGATTCATCCCCAACATACGATGAAATGGAAGACATATATTTTAGAGTGTCCAAGTTGGAAGATATGATTAAAGGTAATGTCAAAATGGATGACTTAGTTAAATTGGAAAATAAGATGGATAGTAAAGAGGATCTAAAAGGGATGGATAGTAAATAGGATCTCAAAGGGATGGATAGTAAAGAGGATCTCAAAGGGATGGATAGAAAATAAGATCTTCAAGACTTGCAGGAATTAATGAAGGATATAAAAAATAACTTTATTCCTCATTTATCTACTCAAGAAGAGGATAAAAAGGAAAAATATGACTTATTCTAGTAACGTCTGGAGAAAATTGCAAAACAATTGGAGAGTAGGAAGTTTGAGTCCTCAAAAGTTGATGATTCACTACAACATCATGGGTTCAATTCAGGTCCAAGAAAGTACTTTATCCCCAAAATTGACATGAGAAATTTTGATAGAAATGATCCAATCGCGTGGATTTTTCAGATGGAGCAATTCTTTGATCTACAACAGGTATCCACTATGCAAAGGCTAACTATTGCATCCTTGTATTTAGAACCTGATCAATTTATATGGTACCAATGGCTTTGTGACCGTAAAAAGGACTCTATTATCTCTTGGTCCATATTTATAGAAGAATTGATTGCACATTATGGGGATATAAATGGCAACACCTTCTTCAGTCATTTGGTAAATATCAAGCAAAAGGGTTCAATTACAAACCACATCAAGCAATTTCAGCAGCTAAGTCTCATATTGAAGAATATTTTAGAAGATATTTTGTTAGATCTCTTTATTGCAACCTTGAAAGATAACATTCAACATGAGGTACGTCTCTTTGAACCATCATCCCTAGAGAAGGCTTTCATGATGGCAAGGAAGGTAGAAAGTAAAAATATGGCAATGACTACTAGAAAAGCCTTCTCCAAAACATATAGAGAAAATAATGTTCCTTCTTCTGAACCACCACAAAGGTTGACACCCCAACAACTAGATGAAAGAAGAGAAAAAGGATTATGCTTTAATTGTGACAACAAGTAAGTGCAACGAGAAGAAATTAGTCTACATAGATTATCAAGAGGAAGAACCAAAAGAAGAGGAAGTATCTCAAGAAGAGGAAGCTTCAAAATAAATAGAAGAGGTTACTCCCACCATATCTTGTCAGACATTTGATGGAATTAACACTCTTCAAACTCTCAATATTGAAGGATACGTCAAAAAGAAGAAGGTAACAGTGTTGATTGATTCTAGTAGTACTCATAATTTCATTCACTGTAAATTAGCCAAATTTATTAATTGCTTTGTATATCTAGCACCAGAGTTTCAAGTAATGTTTGCAGATTGAGAAACTATAAATTGCTCAGGGAAATTCCATAATATCAATCTGGATATGGGGGAATATGTATTGAGTATTCCAATGATTGTTATCCTAATGGCTGGTGTTGATGTTTCCTTAGGTGTGTTGAGATTATTCAAATAAATGAGAGGGGGGCTGAATCAATTATTCTAAGATTAAACAATTTCAAAAAAATTTAAACCATTATTATTGATCATAAATTTACATTCATGATGATGCAGCAAGTCTAACGAAAGGAATAACAATCATCAATTACACACATGATAGAGACATAGACAAATAAGTAGATCTAAATCAATTATATCATTTTTTCCTGAGAACCTACTCAAATGAGGATGCAACCTCTTTTTACAAGCTCCTACTTGATGAGAGTTCCAACCCTCATGTTTTTATAACACCCACTAAAAAATAAAATTCTCCAGCTACTACTGACTGGAAGTACCCACTTCCACTTGTATAGGCTCCAACTTGTACAATGAAGACAACATGTTTTTCTTAGAACCACCCTACCACCCTTATTATTTAGATTTAAATATGTTCATAACAATATGCATGAACATATATAACAATGCATAACAACTTTGTTACACTTTTCTGATCTACTTCAGGATATGCTTATTCAAACTCATCTCCTCTTACTGTCTCTATTCTGTGTATTCTTGAAAGGACACAAATTCCTCTTTCATTCTACAACCCCCCTTCGATGGTGATCCATGCACCATATCTCTACTTACAGAGAGCGCTATGGAGGTCCTGTCTTGGCCATCCTTTTATGCATGCGAATCCTTATTCCCTTCACAAGTTCATATGCCCGACTCTTCAATTTCATAGCTTCTCCAAAACTGTTCAATGACTCATTTCAGGAAAGGAACCAAATCATTCTTGAATTCATAACTGCTTGAGCCAATTTTATTTTGTATTCAAAAAATTCATGAAGAAGCAAATCCATGTATCATCTTCAATGCAATAACCAGAAAGCTTGCTTCCACAACCTCAGTATTCTCGTAAGTCAGAGTTTCCACAACGGTGTTTCTGTAACTTTAACTCCTTCTGTAATTTTATTTTTTTGCAACCCTGACTCCTTCCACAACTGTCTTTTTCTGCAAATATGAGTTTATACGGTTATGGTTCTGCAATATTCTTTCTACAAGACTTCTTCCGCATTGTTGATTTCATGCGGACTCTCTCCTGATCGTCAAGATGAAATAATATTTCGGATATTGCGGATTGCGGATTCGACTGTGCATTTTGATTTTCTTTGAAATTACTTCCACAATTTTCCTTCCGTGTTATCGATCTCTTGTGGAGTCTTTCCTAACCAATGATTAGATTGCAGCTATTTGGATTGTGGATTGTGGGTATGCATTTAGATTTTCTTAAAAACCGTTTCCACAATTCCTTCTCTACAAAAATTCTTCTGTGTCGTCGATCTTATATCAGATGCGGATTGTGGATTGTGGGTTTTCCAAATTTGTTCAAACTACTTCTGCATTTTTTCTCCCGCAACTTTGTTTCCACATTTCTTCTGAACCATTGATTTCTTGCAGATTCAATCCTAGCTGTAGATCTAAGATAAAATGTGGATTTATCTATAACTTTGTGGATCGATTTGCATCCGTAGATCTATTGTGGGCTCTCTTCTAACCGTCGGATCTATTCATAATATTTTCCTTTAAACTTTATTCGCACATTTTATCTTGCAGATCTCTACATAAACTATCAATTAGTTTGACTTATCTACTTATCCTTCCTCCTTGTTATTGGATCATATGCTTGGAACTATGTGTTTTCATCAATGACAACCATATCACAGTCTGATTTATTTCCATATTATTGCAATACCTATCATAATTCCAACAATATCCCCCTTTGGCATTGATGGCAACCTTCAAAATATGGATGCATGTTGTACTTGTAATCATCGACTGCTTATGATCTGTAGCAACAATAAATTCTCCCCCTTTGACATCAATTTCAAAGAAGACTCTATAACACAACCCCCCTTATCAAAGTGAACAAGTTATTCGGAATAATATATGATACCCATCTTCTGGCGTAGGTACTCAAACTGTTTCTTTGGTAAAGGTTTAGTAAATATATCAGCAATATATTCTGTAAAGTAATGAAATTCAATTGAACCACTCTGTTTTTTACCTGCTCCATTAAGAAGTGATACTTAATTGGTATGTGTTTATTCTTGGAATGAAGGACTGGATTCTTGGACACACTAATGGCGCTAGTATTATCACAATAAAGAGGAATGGGATCAACATATTTCACCTCCAAATCTGCCAGTTTTTGGATCATCCAGAGTACTTGTGTATAGCAGGTGACAATAGCAATGTATTTAGATTCTATAGTAGATAAAGATATTTATCCTTGATTCTTACTCAACCATGCAACTAAATAATCACCCAAGAAGAATGCACCTCAAATTTTGCTCTTTCTTTCATCCAAACAATTTTCCCAGTCAACATCTGAATATGCGGTTAACTAAAGATTCTAATTTCTAGGATACCAAAGACCATAAGTCATTGTGCCCTTCAAATATTTTAATATCCTCTTAACAACGACCAAATGAATTTGCTGAGGAACAGACTGAAATATTCCTACCTTTCCAACAACTTGCTTTATATCAGGTCGAGATGTTGTGATATACAAAATACTACCTATCATTGATCGATATGGTCTTTGATCAACATCAGGTGGGGGATCATCGTTTCTATGTTTACAACCAACAACCATAGGTGTACTAAGATATGAAGAATATTCCATCTGAAATCTCTTCAGTACCTCCTTCAAATACTTCTCTTGGGAGACAAATAAATCTTAATAAATCTGAATAATGAGGAGACCAAGAAAGAATGAAAATACTCCTATCATTGACATCTTGAACTCATATTTCATGGAATTATCAAACCACTAAACAGAAGAATCATTAGTGCATCCAAAAATAATGTTATCCACATACACCAAAACAACTAATAAATCATCACCTTCATATTTGATGTATAAATTACTTTCAACAGTACCTTTCTTAATCCTTTGTCCTATAGATACTTATCCCATCTATAATACCAGGCTCTTGGTGGTTGTTTCAATCCATATAGTTCCTTCTTCAGTTTTCAGACATAGTCAGGATCATCTATCAGTTGGAATCTTTTAGGTTTCTCTATATAGATTTCTTCTTCTAGATCTCCTTTGAGGAATGCTCACTTAACATCCATCTGATACACTTTGAAGTTCTTATGACTAGAATGGGAAAGAAACATCCTAATAGCTTCCAATATTTCCATTCGTGCAAAGGTTTCATCAAAATCCTGTCCCTCAACTTATGCACACTCCTTACAAACCAATTAGGCTTTATTCCTCTCAATTTTTCCTTGTTCATCATCTTATTTTTAAACACCTATTTGGATCCTATTACATTCTTATATACAGGTCTAGGAACAAAATCCCAAGAATTATTCTTCTCAATCTGATCAAGCTCCTCATTCATGGCTCTAATCCATTCTTCATCCTCATCGATTTCTTCAAAATACTTAGGTTCAATCATAGATAGGAAAGCAACCTAATATTGTTCTGAAGCTTTAATCAATTTCCTTCTTGTCTGAACTCCTTTATTCTTGTCACCAATTATCTGATTTTCAGGATGATTCTTCCGAATAATTATGGAACGTGGTTCTGTTTCTGTCTACTGTTTTGAATCTTTCTGAATGTTTGCACCTTCATCATCTGACTCTGAATCTTCTTTTTCTTATTCTTGGACCTGTTCTTCCTCAACTTCAACTGTATCCTCTATATTTGGTTCAACACTACTTATATGAATATATTTTACAAGAATTCCTTCATTGATTTTAATGTCAATATTGTCAACCAATTTATGCAGCCTCTTATTATAACATGTGCACCCTTTACTCTTTGTAGCATATCCTAAGAAGATACCTTCATCATCCATGCCATCATATTTTCCAAGATGTTCTTCACTATTTTTAATATAAAATTTACTTCCAAAGACTTTAAAATGTTTGATTGAAGTAGGTATTCCAAACCACAGTTCATAAGGAGACTTGTCCTTGTTTGGACTTAAGTGATATTTGTTAAGAATATGGACAACTGTGTGAATTTCCTCCACCTAGTATGTCTGAGAAATATTCCTTTCATTCATCATTGATCTTTCCATCTGTTGAATTGACCTATTCTGTCTCTCAACTACTCCATTTTGCTGTGGAGTCCCTAGAATAGTATACTCTCTTTTAATTCCATGTTTATCACAAAAATATTTCAAGTCTCATGAACTAAAATATCCTCCTCTATCAGACCTTACCACCTTTAGTCTTTTTCTTGTTTGATTCTCAGTCAAAGCCTTAAATTTTTTGAAATTTTGAAATGCTTCATATTTTTCCTTCAGAAAGGAAACCCATGTGAGTCTGGAATAATCACCAATGACCAACATAAAATATATTTCTCTTTATGTTCCTTCCTTTCTTAATGGTCCACAAAAAAACATATGTACTAACTGAAGAGATTTGTCTGATGATGTGAAGTTCTTGGAATTAAGTTGTGCGTGAGTCAATTTTTCTATTTGACAAGGTTTACAAACAGAGTCAGATGGATTTGATATTTTTGGAAGATATTTTACTGCCCCATTTTTCATAAGCTTGATTATGTGATCAAATTTTAAGTGTCCAAGTCCCCTATTCCATAGCCAGCTTTCATCATACTTGCTTATATGACATTCTTCTTTTCCATCGTTTAAGACAGAGACATTGTTTTCTGTTCTTATGCCTTTTTGCAACCAACTGTCCTAAGGGTACATATTTTATCTTGCAATATTTAGAAGTGAAAACAACTTCACATCCTCTGTCACAAACCTGGTTGACACTAAGAATATTATGTTTCAGTCCATATGCAAACAACACATCTTGGGATTTCCCTTTTCCATTACTCAATTTTACCGTTCCTTTTCCTTTGATTTTCCCTAGAACATCATTTCCAAAGGTTACATTTCCTGATTTACTTTCACTTAGAGACAAAAACTTACTTTTATCACCAGTTATGTGTTTGGAACATCCATTATCAATATACCAGGGGCCTTTTTTCCTTTGAACAGAAAGCACTAAACCACACTTGTTATTTTCTTTCTTCTTCCAAACTTTAGCACTTACAGCTGAGTAACTCACTCTCGGATCATTTTTGTAATTCTTTAGATGATAGTCTGAAGCCTTGTGTCCAAAATTATGACGAAGATAACATTCTGGCTCATTGTACAATAGATCAAAAGAATTGATATGTCTATCATGTGTTCTTATTTTATTTGTGAGATGAGTTGTATGATGTTCTTATTTACTCACTGACTGTATTTTTCTATGCTGCAGCAATTGATTGCTCTTTGATATCCTTAATTTCATACTTCTAAAATTAAATGCACAATTTGCAGCTTTGTGACCAAAATTAGAACAACAATAATAGTAACCAAGGAAAAAAAATTGGTATCTCAATCTTGGTTGTCTTATTTTTTGTTGACTTTGTTCCCGAGCAAAGCTTGATTGATATTTCTGATATGAATTCCTAATTCTGATACTTTTTTCATCTTCATTTCCTTTTTTTGGCAAAGAATGCTCATATTCTGACTATTTGTTGCTTTGAAATTTAATCAACTCATCTAATTTCTTTTTTATGAGTGATTGCTACTTGAAAATTCTTCATAGCCGAGACCCGTTTTTAACAATGGAGACCTTTGCTTACTCAGAATGTTGTTCAGTTCTTTTGAAGCTTTAATGCTTGACATATTTTGGTGATACAAAGCTTGAAGTTTCTCCAATTTTTTTCTAGCTATCACTAATTCTTCTTCTAATGATTCACATATCTTTTTCTCCTCTGTTAATTGTTGTTTCAGAATATCTTCTATTTTCTTTTCTTATTCTAATTCCAATTTTAACAGAGAAATATCTTCACTTGGTTTTTTACCATTCTTTTCATACTGAATCAACAATAGTTTTTGTTTCCTCTTCTTTAGTCTGAGTCTGTCAATCTCTTCCAGAGCAATGATTAGTTCACCTTCCATATCAACTATAGCTTCTTCATCATTCAGATCACTTCCTGTATATTCATTTTCAAAATATTCTATGGCCATAAGCATGAAATTATTATCTTCACAAGATGAATCGCTATCTATCTCTTCTGAGGAATCAACATCATTTGCACACAAGATTTTCTTTTTATATTTATCCTCTTTATTGTATTTCTTGAATGTGTAGTTCTCTTCATCGTCAGAAGTCTAACCCTTTTGCTTGTGGGGACATTTATATGCGAAATGGACTATCTTATCACCGTTGAAACATTTAAAGGGCATATTGCCTTTATATTTACCTGATCCTTTCTTCAACCTTCTTACAAATTTTTCCTTAGTCACATCCATTTCAGAATCAATGTTCTTATATGCTTTAAAGGATGCTACTCTAGTGGTAGATTTATATTTACTAATCCTCATTTCATAATGAGTCATATTTCCTAGGAGTTGGTCAATAGGAAAAATTTTAAGATCATTTAATTCTTCTATTGCAGAAACTTTGGGATTAAATCTATCAAGAAAAGATCTTAAAATTTTTTGAACTAAGGCTGCTTCATCATGTTGGAGACATTTACCCAGATGCACACTTAATTTGGTCAATTTGTCCTTGTTAAATCACTATCCTAAGTTTTATTGACTTAATTGGCATCAGATGAGCACAATATGACATCAGCATGAGCACACCCACACCTACCTTCAGTCAAGGAGGCTAACTGGGCCTTCTCCTTCATTCGGGGAGGCTAACTAGGCTTCCTCCTTCAAATGGAGAGCCATCCCGGGGTGATCTTAGTGTCATTAATGCACCTAATTGCCAACTAATTGTTACAATCAGTTAAACTAAGTGGTGTAGGTTCTTGCATTCATTATATTGATTATTTTTACTAATATTTATGAACTGGAGACAACTAGGGTTCCTCCAACCACTTCTGATGACCAGTTTGGCTTCAGTTAACCTCATCGGGGTTCATTGGAGTTAATGATGCACTACCACTTGTTGATTGGAATGCAAGGACATGTTTCTGAGATACTTTTAGTTAGACTCAGTCATCCATTGCACTTCAACTTTAGTTAGGACTCAGTTGAATCAATCTGGACTTGATCAGTTAGTTAACTAGGTGTGTTTACTATGGCTTACATTCAGTTAAGCTACACCCATTCATTCAATTCGAATGAACTCCTTGGGAATTCAAATTTTTTTGGAATTCATGCATCTTGCATGATCATTGTATTGTATTACTCATTCTTTATTGATTATACAGAGCTGCTACTCATTTTGCAGCACCATTATTCCATTTTCATGCTTAATTATCTGAAATATCTTATGAGACTATGTTTTAGTCCCTAGATTACTGTGACAGATTAATATGGTATCAAATATCACGGTGGGACAAAGCTCAGATCTCTCAAAAACATGGTTTTTCACAGATCTTGCATGAAAAATTGAGCAAAAGCTCAAAATTCCAGCACTGCACCAGAAGCCAAGGCTTACCACCTAATACCCCAAGTAAAGAAATTATTGATCAAGCTTGCTTGATCAATTATGTTGGGTGTGATGAACTCCTAAAATGTGCAACCTGTTCGACCTTACGGTGCCCCTTTTGTTGTGATTTGCAGGTTTTAACAGGTGAAAATCATTCGCTACAGTAGTTTGAGATGGCTTCTTCCATCAAAATCTTGACTTCATTCAATTTCCACTCATGGAAAGGAGACATGGAGATCCAGCTACGTGCTAGAGGACTCTACTGGGTCACTATGGACACTGAAGAAGAGCCTACTCATGTGATAGACAAACCACATTCTTGAACAAGAAAGATGAAGAATTCATATTCTTATGCCTCTCCATTTCCTAAGATCTTCTTTTCCATATCTAAGGATTGAAGACTCCAAAGGAAATTTGGGACAAATTGGATACCCTGTATGGAAAACAGGATGATTTGAGAGTTTACCAGCTTGAAAATGAGTTGATGTCTCTCCTTCCTTCTAATTTCGAGACCTTAAATGATTTTTTCACAAAGTTCAAGCATATTGTCTTACTGTTGAAGCATTGTAAGGTGGAGTAAGAAGCAATGTAAGGTGGAGAAGGAGGATGATCAGCTCATCCTCACCGTCCTCTCCAAACTTGGATTTAATTATTTGGTGTTTGTCTCTACATTTTGTGCGGAGATCCCCATCTGGAAGATTCCTTCACTCAATTTCTTCATTGAGTCCCTAACAAGTGAACATGATAAGCTTGTCCAAATGGGGATCATCATATCCTCCCGTGATCAATCCCTCTATGCTTCAGGGCCCAAAGATTTGAAGGGTAAAGGAAAGTAGCAGAAGAACCCAAAAACCAAATTCAAAGCTCCTAAGCCTAAAGTTCAAAACCAGCAGCATGAAGAGCTTTTCGGCTCAAAGACGAACAAAAACAAAGGGCACCATGGAAAGGAAAAAGTCAAGTGTTCATACTGTGGGAAGGGCTTCCACCTTGAACATGCCTACATGAAAAATAAACTTGATGAAGCTACTTCTCTTCTTGAGAAAAATAACATCAATCTTCTGGAAAGCTTTCGAAGGAGAGATTAAGAAGATCAGGAACCACAGCATGAAAGAGGTCATGCTCTCATGGAAAGCACTTCGAAGTCCAAAGCACTCTGGATAGATTCTAGAGCTTTGAATCACATGATGGATGAAAGAGACTCTTTTTCATATTTGGAGACCGAAAAATCCATTCCCATCCACATGGGATATGACTCCACAATCATATCTGAAGGACAAGGTACTGTAAATATTGAGCATGGTTTCTTTTCCAATGTTCTATATATACCATCTCTTGCATCAAACCTCCTAAGTGTTTATCAAATGACACATATGGGAGTTCCCAAGAGAGTCTCCTTTAGCCTAGATGATGTAGAGATCACAGAACTTGCATCCGAAAAACTCGTAGCAAAAGGCCTTGCAAACCATCATGCAAAAGCCTTCAAGTTCTCCCATTTTGTGGCGGATGCAAAACCCACCGCATTGCTGACTCATGGAAATGAGGTTAGCAGATTATGGCATGAGAGGTTTGACCATATGAAATTCAAATACTTGCATCAATTACAGAATAATTCTATGGTTGAAGGCCTCCTGGTCATCAAAGCTACCACTGGAATTTGCAAGGGCTGTGTTGTTGGAAAGCACCCTGAGCATAAGTTCGAATGGGAGAAAGAAAGCCGAGCATCATGCATTTTGGGGCTGATACATTCTGATTTCAGTGGACCCATTCCTACTAAATACATGAATGGATCAAGTTACGTTCTCACTTTCATTGATGACTTTTCCAGATACACATGGGTCTTTTTTATCAAAAAGAAGTCAGAAGTCTTGGAAAAGTTCACTGAATTGAAGGCTTTGATTGAGAATGCATCTGGGAAAAAGATCAAGATTTTGAGATCTGATAATGGCAAGGAGTATATCAGTAATGATTTACTACATATCTGTTCCCAAATTGGTATTCAGATCCAACATTTAGTCCCCTACATTCCCCACCAGAACGGTGTAGCGGAGAGGAAGAATGGGTCTCTCAAGGAGATGACCACTTGTATGCTGGAATCAAAGAAATTGGCTGCAAATTTGTAGGCCGAAGCCATGAATGTAGCAGCATACATAAATAATAGAGTTCCACACTCATCTATGAAATGGAATACCTCTTTTGAAGCATACTTCAGACACAAGCCGGATGTGTCAAATCTACGGGTGTTTGGGTCCACTGCATGGGACCGAATTCCACATGATAAAAGGAAGGCTTTGCAACCGCAAATCATAGAATTTATGTTTATTGGATATCATTATGAATCAAAATTTTTCAAGCTGCTGGATATCAGAACAAAATAGATCATCATTGAAAGGAGTGTCATGTTCGATGAGCCTCTTCAAGAGGTAGAACTAGTGAAGGAGAAAACTATTGAATTTCCTTCCTATTCTACTAAATATTTCAATGATGGAATTGGGGGTGATGAACATGATTTGTATCCTATGATTTCTGATATTAGTGAAAATCAAACATCAGATGCTGAATCATAACCTGAAGTACATAATCATCTCCCAACTTGGGCCCAACGGATACTCTCCTCCGTAGGTGATAACATTGGAAATCCAGATGATCCAAGGAGAACCCGGTCTAATTTCCAAAGAGCAGGTATTGCGATCTCTTGTCCTGATTATTTACTGTCCAAAAATTGTTACTTGATGATAATTTCTGATCCTAAGTCTTACTACCATGATCGAAAGGATCTGAGATGGAAAGCTACCATGGATGAAGAGATGAATTCTCTTCAGAAAAACACTACTTGGGAACTAGTTTCTCTTCCTCCGGGGAGGAAATTGGTTCAATGCAAGTGGGTGTTTCAGACTAATGTTGCTGCTGATGGAACAACCTACAAATACAAGGAAATTCTGGTATTAAAATTTTTCTCCTATGTCCAAGGTGTGGACTACCATGAGACTTTTACACCGGTTGCAAAAATGGACTCCATCCGCCTAGTTTTGGCAATTTCTGCATCTAAGCACTGGGAAGTGCATCATATGGATGTTAAGTCTACCTTTCTGCATGGATATATTCATGAGAAGATATACATGAAGCAGCCCAAGGGATACATTTCTGATCCATCTTTGTTTTTCAAACTAAAGAAGTCACTATACGGGTTAAAACAGGCCCCAAGAGAGTGGTATTTCAAGATGGATACCTTCCTTCTCTCGCAAAAATTCCAAAGGTGTAAATCAGATCCAAATGTGTATAAAAAGAAGAATGATGGTAATTGTATTGTTATTATTTTATATGTTGATGAATTACTGATCACAAGTAGCACAGTTGCTTCTATTTCAGTCATCAAAACTTCTCTCCACAATGCATTTGAAATGAGCGATTTGGGGCTCTTAAAGCAATTTTGGGGCTCGAAATTGAGAAATTTTTTGATGGGGTAATGGTCACTCAGTACAAATACATATCAGACCTTTTATTCAAGTTTAACATAGCTCAATATAATGATGCTCCATTCCCTTTCCTTTCAGGGATCAGCCTTGAAGAAGGAAAAAGCACACCTCCCATGGACTGCACTATTTATCGATAGCTGATTGGTAGCTTGTTGTACTTGAATAATTATCGGCCTGATATATGTTATGTAATGAATTCTATGTCAATATACATCCATCAGCCTCATGATATTCATTGGAAGGAATCCAAGAGGATCCTCGAGTATATTCAAGGAACCAGGACCTACGGCATTCACTATGTTGCAGACTCTTAGCTAGAGCTGGTTGGTTACACATATTTCGATTGGGAGGGTGATTCTATTGATTGAAATCCTACTTCTTGATATGTATTCATGTTTGGTGGTGACCCCATTTTTTGGTCTAGAAAAAATCACGCCGCCATAGCATTGTCTTCAGTAGAGGCCGAGTACCGAGGAGCAGTGAATGCTTGCATCGAAGCTGTTTGGTTGCAAGGCATTCTTTCAGAGTTTGATCTTGGTAGTACCTTTTCCACTGTCCTATTTTGTGACAATAAATTTTTTATTAAGATATCCACATATCCAGTTACCAGGTAGAGGACCAAGCATGTAGAGATACACATGCACTATATCAGGGAATTGGTGCATGACAGGACCATCATTTTGCAATACTGCCCGACCAAAGAGCATATTGCAGACATCTTCACCAAGATATTTTTAGAAAAGAAGCTCACTTACCTCTGTTCACTCTTGGGGGTGAGTTCATCAGGGTGATCAGAGTACTTTCAGTGTTCAAATTGAGGGGGGGGTTTCCCTTTGGGTTTTCCCTCTTTTCCTCACTTAGATTTATTTTTTAGCATTGTTTGAGTTACATTATTGTATAGGGTGACCTATGGCCTTTGATGTCGGGGACCTAGCATTTCATGCACTTTATGATTTACTTCTCCTGATTATAGCTTAAGGGGGGGTGTTGGAGACATTTACCCACATGCACACTTAATTTGGTTAATTTGGCCTCGTTAAATCACTATACTAAGTTTTATTGACTTAATCAGCATCAGATTAGCACACTATGACATCAACATGAGCACACCCATGCCTACCTTCAGTCAAAGAGGCTAACTGAGCCTTCTCCTTCATTCGATGAGGCTAACTGGGCTTCCTCCTTCAAACGGGGAGCCATCCAGGGGTGATCTAAGTGTCATTAATGCACCTAATTGATAACTGATTGTTACAATCAGTTAAGCTAAGTGGTTTAGGCACCTCCATTCATTATATTGATTATTTTTATTAATATTTATGAACTGGAGACAACTAGGGTGCCTCCAACCACTTCTGATGACCAATTTTACTTCAGTTAACCTCATCGAGGTTCATTGGAGTTAATGATGCGCTACCACTTTTTGATTGGCATGCAGTGACATGTGTCTGAGCCACTTTTAGTTAGACTCAGTCATCCATTGCACTCCGACTTTAGTTAGGACTCAGTTGAGTTAATCTGGACTTGATCAATTGGTTAACTAGGTGTGTTTATTGTGGCTTACATTCAGTTAAGCTACAACCATTCATTCAATTTGAATGACCTCCTTGGGAGTTCGAATTGTCTTGGCATTCATGCATCTTGCATGATCATTGTATTGTATTACTCATTCTTTATTGATTATACAGAGCTGCTACTCATTTTGCAGCACCATTATGCCATTTTCATGCTTAATTGTCTGAAATCTCTTATGATACTATGTTTTAGTCCCTAGATTACTGTGATAGATTAATACATCAAACTTTTCACCAAGACCTTTCGTAACATTCATGGTCTATTATACACTTAGTAAATATGTACTAACAATATCATCTTCATTCATCTTTAGCTATTCAAATTTCAGTCTATATGTCTGTAATTTGGCATCTTTTACTTTCTCATCCCATTCATAACTACTTATAAGTTTGTCCAACATCTCTTTTGCAGAATTAAGATGCATCACCTTAACAAACTCAAATTCTACAAGACCACTCAGGATAGCATTCATTGTCTTTGCGTTAAAAGTAAATTCCAACTTATCATCTTTCAAGGCTAGAAAAACTGGATTTACATAGCCAGTGTCTACAAAATCCAAAACATCATCATCTAGGGACATTAGATATGTTCTCATTCTAACCTTCCAGAAGGAAAATTTTGTTGCATCAAATAGAGGTACCCTATTGGTTAAAGTCCCTTCATGAATGGTCATGTTTAAGCTTATAGACCTACCTCTAAATAAAAGGAATGTGCTGTGATACCAATTACTGAGATTATTCAAACAATTGAGAGGGGGGGGGGTGAATCAGTTATTCTAAGCTTAAACAATTTCCATTTTTTTTAAACCATTATTACTTATCACAAATTTACAGTCATGATGATGCAAAAATTATAACAAAAGGAATGATAAACATCAATTACACACATGATAGAGACATAGAAAAATACGTAGCTCTAAATCATTTATATTATTTTTTCCTGAGAACCTACTCAGATCAGGTTGCAACCTCTGTTTACAAGCTCCTACTTGTTGAGAGAACCAACCCTCATGTTTTTCTAGCACCCAATAAAAAATAAATTCTCCAGCTACTACTAAGTGGAAGTGCCCACTTCCACTTGTACAGGCTCCAACTTGTGCAGAGAAGACAACATGTTTTTCCTAGCACCACCCTACCACCCTTATTCCTTATATTTAAACATGTTCATACCAACTTTGTTACACTTTTCTTATCTACTTCTAGATCTGCTTATTCAAACTTGGCTCCTCTTACTATCTATGTTCTACGTATTCTTGAAAGAACACAGAGTCCTCTTTCATTCTACAATCCCCCTTCGATGACGGTCCATGCACCAACTCTCTGGTTACAGAGAGCACTATGATAGTCCTGTCTCAACCATACTTTTATGCATGCCAATCCTTATTCCCTTCACTTGTTAGTATGCATGAATCTTCAGTTTCATAATTGCTCCAAAACCGTTCAATGACTCATGACAAGAAAGGATCCCAATCGTTCTTGAGTTCATAACTGCTCAAGCCGATTTTCTTTTGCATTAAAAAAATTCCTTAAGAAGAAAATCCATGTACATTTTAAGGCAACAACAAGAAATATTTCTTCTGCAACCTCAGTATTCCCACAAATCAAATTTTCTATAACGATGTTTCTGCAAATATAACTCCTTCTGCAATTGTCTTTTTCGGCAACCTAGACTCCTCCACAACTGTCTTTTTTCGCCAATCTAAGTTTCTGTAGTTCTAGTTCCGCAATACTTCTTTTGCATCGTCGATTTCATGCAGACTCTCTCCTGATCGTCAATCTGAAATAAGATTTCAGATATTGTGGATTGCAGATTTTGAGTGTGCATTACGATTTTATTCAGAACTACTTCCTCAATTTTCCTTCCGTACCATCGATCTCTTGCAGAGTCTTTCCCGACCTTCGATGAGATTGCAGCTTTTTGGGATTGTGGATTGCGAGTATGCATTTCGATTATCTTAAAAGCTACTTCTGCAATTCCTTTTCTGCAAAACTTCTTCTGCACCATCAATTTCTTGCGCACTCTTTCCCGATTGTCGATCTTAGATCAGATGTGGATTGCGGATTGGGGGTTTTCCAAATTTGTTCAAACTACTTCCGCAATATTTACCCTGCAACTTTGTTTCTGCATTTATTCTGAACTGTCGATTTCTTGCAGATTTAATCCTAGCCATTGCTCTATGATCAAATACTTATTTTGTTATAACTTTGTGGATCGCTCTGCAATGGTAGATCTATTCCAGGCTCTCTTATAACAGTTGGATCTATTCATCTGATTTTCCTTTAAAATTTCTTCTCGTGTTTTATCTTGCGGATCTTTGCACAAACCGTCAACTCGTTTGAGTCCTCTTCTTATATTTCCTCTTTGCTATTGGATCATATGCTTTGGACTATGTGTTTCCATCAATGATAGCCATATCATAGTTTTATTTGTTTCCATATGATCGCAATACCTATCATAATGCCAACAAGGTGTCTAATGGTTACAATCATTGGGAACAATGGATTTTAATTTTCAAAAACTTTTCATGAAATTTTCATGGGAAGGAAAATAATATGAGTTAAATGGTATCATGGGAAAAACAAGCAAGGTGATAAGATCTAATGGTATGACAAAGCTGTTAAAAAGGGTCATCAAGGTGTAGTTGAACAATTATGCTCATTAGTTGTTCAAACCTCAAAGTTCCCTCTCTCCCTAGATCTCCAAAGGGTCATTAATAATAATTCCAAGGTATTTAAATATATTCCCAAATGTATTCCACCTATTCGTGACTTTGATCATGTTATCCACTTAATTCCAAATAGTGTTCCTCCTAACATCAGAACTTACCAATATCCTATAGCCAAAAGAGTGAAATTGAGCGTATGGTTGCTAAAATGTTAGTGGCTGGCATGATTAGTCCTAGCCAAAGTTCTTATTATGCACCAGTGGTAATGGTACCCAATCCAGATGGATCATGGCATATTTTTCCTGATTATAGATAGCTCAACCAGATCACCATTAAAGATAAGTTTCCCATCCCCTCAATTGATGAATTGTTAGACAAATTACATGGAGCAATTGTCTTCACAAATTTGGATCTTTGTTCCGGGTATCATCATATTCAAATGAAGGATGAAGAAATATCCAAAACAACATTCAAAACTCATGAAGGTCACTATGAATTTTTGGTCATTCCATTTTGTCTAACAGATGCGCCTTCCACATTTCAAGGTTTGATGAATTCTATTTTCAATCCTTTCCTTAGAAAATTTGTGTTGGTATTCTTTGATGATATACTAATCTATAGCAAGTCTTGGGAATAACATGTTCAACATATTGAAAGGGTACTACAAATACTAAATGAGAAAGAACAATATGCAAAACCCTCAAAATATTTCATTGGGATAAAGGAGGTAGAATATTTGGGTTATATTGTATCTCATGAAGGTGTTAAGGTATACCTTAAAAAAAAATCCATGATGGACTAGAAGATTCCCAAAACCCCAAAGAATCTTCGAGGATTCTTAGGTATAAGAGGGTACTAATGCAATTTTTTTCAGAACTATGGAATAATAGAAGCTACTCTAACAATGTTACTGAAGAAATATGCATTTTATTGGACTCCAGAGGCAAATCAAGCTTTTCAACAACTCAAAGAGGCCATGTGTAAATCTCATGTTTTGGTGACTCCAGACTTCAAAAAACTTTATTGTGGAATGTGATGCTTCAGGAAATGCAATCGAAGTTGTACTAATGCTATAAGGACACCCTCTTTCCTTCACAATTCATCTAATCAAGGGAAAGAACTTACAAAATCCCATTTATGAGAAGGAAATGTTGGCAATACTACATTCCTTGATGCAATGGAGCCCCTACCTTATAGGGATACATTTCAAGGTTAAAATTGATCATGATAGCCTTAAATACTTCTTGAAACAAATGTTATCCTCATAAGAGCAACAAAAATGGGGGACAAAGATGTTGGGATATGACTTTGAAATCATCTAAAAAAAAGGGAAGAAAAATGTTGTCGCAGATGCACTCTCCGAAAAGGATGAGGATGTAAAAGCATTACTCTATGCTATTTCAATCATCCAACCAGATTGGATAGCCAAAACAATGGATGAATGGAAAAATGACAAAAAAATATGGACATTTATTCAAAAGCTGCAACATGATCCCAGTGCCTCTAATACATTTAGGTAGAAATATGACTTGATATGGTACAAGGATAACTTATATCTTGTTAAGAGTTCCTATCTCAAGCAAAAGGTACCTTTTGAATTCCACTCCTCACCGATAGGAGGGCACTCAAGTTTCTTAAAAACCTACCACAAGGTAAAGAAAGAATTTTTTGGGATGGTTTTAAAATGATGTTCACAAATTTGTGACAAAATGTTTGGTTTGAAAATAAAGTTGAAACAATTAATACCCCTAGTCTCTTACAACCACTTTCAATTCCAATCCAAATGTGGACAGAGGTCTCGATGGATTTTATCACAAGTTTACCAAAGTATCAAGGAAAGAGTGTCATCATGGTGGTTGTTGATAGACTTACTAAATATGCACACTTCTATGTGCCATATCAACCCTTCAAAGAAAGCACTACCACCAATTCTTTTATGGAGACAACACAAAAAATACATGGTACTCTAGGTATTATAGTAAGTGACAGGGATCCCATTTTCATTGGAAATTTTCGAACTGAATTATTTACTTGTTTGGGTACTCAACTAGCTCATAGATCATCTTATCACCCTCAATATTATGGACAAACAGAGCTATTAAACAAATTTTTGGAAGGGTATCTTTGATGTTTTCCAGCTGATAAACAAATCAAATGGGTCAAGTGGTTACTCTTGGTAGAATGGTGGTATAACAGTTCCTTCCATACATCATAAAAGATGACCCCATTTATGGCACTTTATGGCTATCATCCACCATCCATCACATCTTCACTAAGAGACTCCTCTAAGGTTCTAGCAGTGGAAGACCACATGAAGAATCAACAACAAGTTCTTCAACTCTTAAAGGAAAACCTGAATCTAACACAAAATCGAATGAAACACAAACAGATCAACACCGCGGTGAACATATCTTTAATGTGGGGCATTCAAGTGTTTTGAAGAATACAACCATACAAACGAATGTCCATGAATACCACCAAGAAGGATAATAAATTTTCACCTAAATACTACGGTCCCTACAAGGTGTTACAAAATATTGGTAGTATGGCATACAAATTGGAACTACCTGCATCTCCATGAGTCCATCCAGTTTTCCATGTTTCATGTTTAAAGAAGGTAATCAGTGACAAGCTACCATTTCAAATCATATTACCAGAACTTGATGAGGAAGGAAAAATCATCTTGGATCCTGGAGAAATTACTGAAATAAGAACTCGACAGCTTCGAAATCGATCAATTCTAGAGTATCTCATTAAATGGAAGAAATTACCCTTGAAAGATTCAACATGGGAAGATGATTCCTTTATACAACAACATCATGAACTACTTCAGCGTTGAGGACAACACTTTTTGAAGGGGAGGGGCATGTTAAGCACTTAATGATGGCACATTAACCCATATAGTGTGGCACATTACTCCCTATATTGTGGTGCATTACATATTATTTATGTCGGATTGGGTCTATTAGTTATTATTGTACACCTTGGTCTCCTATATATATAAATGAGATATTCTCATTTTAGCCGTGATAGTATCTTATCTTGTCTTGTGTACTTAGTACATTATGTAAGGAGGCTCCTCCCTCAAAGAGGATTGATATTTGTCTCTGGTATTCATTGTTAAGGCATGAATTACTCTCTTATTTTCTATTTCTACTCTTTTTATGCTATTTATGGGACTTTGTTGCATAACAAGCCCCCATCAGTTGGTTGTGAACTAGAAAAGTTGAAGGAATAACTCATGCAAAGGAATGAAAACAATTTGTTAGGATATTTAGACACTTAGGAGTTAGTTAAGATCAACTTGTGTAATATATCCGTTAGGTAAAAGTGTGTTTCTTTAGTATGCATTAGTATTCATTTGTAAATATTCTAATCCGACGGTCACGATATGTTCTAGACATAGAGTGATCCGACGGTTCAACTTCTCTTAGATCATACCTACCATTGATCCGTGGCTTAACACCCGATTGGTCTATGATCTCTATTTAAAGAGCATAGAGGGTCCTTGGCTAGTTGATCGATTATGAGAAGCTCATGTAATTTTCTTTCTTTTGCATAATAAATTGCTCCGAAGTAGCTATTTGGCTGGGGCCGTGGACTGTTTCCCTCTCGAGGGTTTTAACCACGTGACAAACATTGGTGTATTGATCTGTGATCTGTTTATGTGAAGCGGCTATTCTTGGTGTTCGGTCCTTTGGGAGTACCCTGTGTACCCTAACACAATTCATATTTTTGGACTCCCTTGCAGCATGATGAAGTTGCAGCCACATCATAGGAGAGGCATAACATCAATAAGAATCCACATCCCACTATCATCATTG
This sequence comes from Pseudotsuga menziesii, assembly GCA_001517045.1. Lineage (NCBI taxonomy): Eukaryota > Viridiplantae > Streptophyta > Pinopsida > Pinales > Pinaceae > Pseudotsuga > Pseudotsuga menziesii. The sequence goes on from LPNX011012676.1 coordinate 1,301,663, forward strand.
AGGAGATCCATGAACCACCCAGTCTTGCAACTGGGAAAACTAAAATAAATATCCATGAAGGGGAGCACAAGTTACTGCAAGGTATTTGAAGTGAAGGAGAAGGAGAAGTTTCCCATGAGCATAAAGAGAAAGATGTTATAGCATGGAAGACATAACTGAAATACTTATTGGTGAGGAATGTGCAACAAAAGAGAAGGGTGTTCATTCAGTTGACCCTACCACCAGTGTTGTAGAAGAAAAATACAGAAAGATACGAAACACTCTGGACATGGTTGAAAGAGTACCTACTGATGGGTGATCAAGTTTCAGTGAGAAATATACTGATGGATGTATACCTCTCTATGTTGGTGAAATAGATATTTCTCTTGAAGAAAAGGTCCCAAGATCAAATTCCACATCACCACTGGAGTTTCATGGAGTTGATCCAAGAGAGAGGGGAGAAGAAGAGGTTCATCTACTAAAACTTCATTTTCATGCAAGGTCACTGAAGATGAGTGAGTGTAAGATCAAAGAGGCCCTACACACTCTCCATGGAACCCATACATTGATGAAAAATTTCTGTTGGAAGTTGGAGGATAAATAATCCATGGAAGACATGGAGAAGTTTCAAAAGGCCATGACAAGCATCAAAGGTAAATTTCTCCATTTTATTTTTGATAGAGACAATTTGCTTGAGCTTGTTGAGTTGTTGTATGTATCATCCTTGAAGGATGAATAATATATTTTCAAGCTCACACAAGAATTGTTGACCACCCAATATTCCACTCAATGTGCACTCCAAGATTCCAAGAAGGAGATAAAGGAACTTCATGAGAAGTTGCAAAGATATTACCAACCCTCCTACACACCATTCAGCCACCCTCACAAGGCCAATTGCATTATTGATCATATGGATGAATATAATGAGATGGTGGATCATGAGATGCATTTGGTTTTTCATGTATTTGAGGACCACATGCATACAAGCTTGATGAGAACCAAGCACTCGATCCTTTCCATAAAAAACTTGAGATGTTTTTTGGAGAGATTCTCTTCTCGATGGAAGATTCGGATGATCTCACCTTAGTTGGATCAGCTAGTGATGAAGAATATGAACCCATAAGTTGGGTGGATGAGTGTTATAGAGAATTGATTCACAGTTCTACACCCCACACTTCTATTTCAGCCACATCATGTGGGGATGAAAATTGGGAGAAGGAATTTTCCTTGTTGGTGCCACATGAGGAGCAGGAGGCTCCCCTAGGTGTTCATGATGACTTGATGAATGAAACATTACCTTCCCAACATCAACATAGGCACATATTTCTGCCACTTGATTCCGTTCATCCACATATGGATTCAGTGTAATATTATATGTCACACATGGACTCTTCTTGCATAAAACATTCGGTTCATGATCATTGAAAGGAAGTTAAGCAAGCAAACTACTAAGAGAAGTTGTTGAGAAATATATCTTGCACAAGGTAGACTTTCTGGAGGAAATCCACACATTTGGATGGATGATTACACCCTTTGACCAGTGCAAAAGAGTTGAGCCATTGGATGTGTTCACATGGAACTTTTGGTTGGAGTGTCATTGCATTCCCTTGTTGGATGAGGAGACTCATATTTGTATTTCATGCTTCCATTCTAAGAGATAATTGTGATGCATCATTTTAGTGTCATTAGAGGAAATTTCAACTCAAAATGGGCCTTTTAACCCAAATTCAAATTCCATGTCATCATGTGTTATCCAATGAAATTGATTTAAACTTGAAATACCATATAGGTCTTAAAAAAAAATTTAATATAAATTTGGGGATAGGCATCATAGATAAAACTACTTTTTTTGTTTGTATTTTCGACATATCTCCCTGTGTTTTTACTCAAATTTTGATTGGGAGATCTTGTTGGATATAGAATTAAATTCCACATCCAACGAGTACCCACCTAGCATACTTTTTATGGACCCATTACCCCAAAAACAAGAAATACTTGAAAAAACGTGATGATGACATCATGATCACGTTTTTTCAGGTATTTCTTATTTTTTGGGTAGAGGGGTCCATGAAAAGTATGTTGACTGGATACTCATTGGATATGGAATTTAATTCCGCATCCAACGAGCTCTCCCGATCGAAATTTGAGTAAAAACACAGGGAGATATATCGAAAATACGAACAAAACAAGTAGGTTTTTTCTTTTCTTTCTCCAAAATTAATAAATTTTATTTTATTATTTTAACTATTATTTTATTATTTTCCTTAGGAGGCCCATTTTGAGTTGAAATTTCCTCTAATGGAGTATTTTGGGAATCCTTGTTTGTTGGATGATGCCTATATTCACTGGGTTGTACATGGGACTCACACCTATGTCATTGTAGCAACAAAACTGTGAGCTTAAGTGTTGGTGTGCATCAGGCACATAAATAATTTTATGTTGGGTGGGGAAGTCTCACAGATTTCCAATTTTGCATTGGGATTTTTCAACTTTCAGTGCAGTGGTATGATTTCCACATCATGAATTTCATTTTCCGTGATGAATTTTTTTTATGGTGGTTACTGATATTTGGGAGGATGGAGTTGAGACATTGGGAGCCTAGCATTCTTTGGAATGATAGCTTTCCAAAAGTGGCAGGAACATTTGGATCCGTGCATAGGAGGGAGTAGTATCTAGGAATTCTACTCAGTTACCTTATTTGGGTTGACAATTTTGTTGAAAGAAGTGGTCATTGGGGAAATGGCTATAATCAAAGTGGTGCAACAGAAACATGGTGGAAAACATTTGCAGCACTCTGGAGTGCTTCTACTTGAGGAAAAGAAGACTTGGGAGGGGAGGAATGTCATGTACCTCCCTTTAAGGGACCTTGAAATTGTTTACCTTTTCAAGTTGCAAGGGGTTAAACATTGAATTAATTAATTATGCCTAGGACTTTTGATTATTTAAAACTTTGGAGGCATATAATTTCTAAATTCTGGTTATTTGTAATTAGTTAATTATTATGAAAAATAATTAATGGTAGAAATGGGTTGTCAAGCATGGAGGGTGCATTAGGAAACTATGAGGAGAGGGTTGAAGGATCTGAGAAATTAATTTTGGTTATTATCATTCCTTGATATCAGTTTCATGGAAATACCAAATATTTTTCAAATTTCAGGTAGTTTGCCACTCCAAATCTACCTCAATTCTAGTCTTTTTTCCCTTGTAATGAAGTATAAATTAATGAATGAAGATATGAGACTCCTGTGAGATTAAATTAAATCCTCAATGTTCATTATTAATTTTTTCTCCCCTTTTTTCAATTATTACATATTTTCGAATGATTTTGATTGATTTTTGAGAAGCATTTCAACACCCTATCTAGAAATGCATGAAAATGTGACTAATTTTATGTTTCAATTGAGTTAGAGGACTAAACAATTTCATATATTATTTATTTCAGTTGTATGAATTCATTAACATCTTATTATATTTATTTCTAGTCTGAAAATAAAATTTAAAAACCTTCTTCATGTGTTTGGAGCCCCCAGAAATCGAGCCTAGAGTGTAGTCCAAGAGACTAGTTTTTCCTATGCAATTTCCTAAACATACCAAATATGTTATAAACCTGAATAGACATTTAAATACTGTCATATAAATTTATTTCAGAGCCATATCAGTTTCCTTATCCCCTGGTTGCTTGGAGACTGTTAGTAAGGGTTTTTTTTTGCACTGGTTGGGACTCCCAGAAGCCTGGAAGTAGACTTCATCGAAGCTGATTTAAAAACATAAATGGGCCCAACATGTAGGTTCTTAGGATCCTGAACAAAAAATATCCTTCCCTTCCTTATTGATCCCACATTTAAATTTCATTCCCTCTCTCCTCAGCTTGTTAATTTGCCCACCTATCAGCGTGTAATCTCAAAATTTGTTCTTTAAAATATATTGCATTAGTATTACGGTTAGTATTATGATATGATATGATATCATTGATATTACATACTTTGTTGGATTCACTTATTTATATTGGGCATGTGATAACATTGATCGGAAGTCCAATTCCAGTCATGTGTTCATTTTTGGAAATGGGCCTATTTGTTGGTCAAGCAAAAAATAGGAAACCATTGCCTTATCTTCCACAGAGGTATAGTATCAAGAAGCATTCAATGCTTGCATTCAATAAGTTTGGTTGCAGGGTCTTCTAGTTGAGTTTGATATTAGTAGCACCACTTCTATTGTCATTTTTTGTGACAATCATATCGCTATCAAGATCTCGACAGATCTGGTTCATAGATAGAGTACCAAGCACATCAATATCCACATGAAATACATTAGAGAGCTTGCTCATGATTGAACCATTGCATTGCAATATTGCACTACATAAGAGAAAATTCTAGACATCTTCACCAAGAGCTTCATTGATAAGAAGTTATCTTGCCTCCGTTCACAGTTGGGGGTGAGTTCTACTATGGTGAGGACATATTAGATCCTTCAGTGTTCACTTTGAGGGGGGGTTTTATTTCCCACTGGGTTTTCCCTCTTTCATCACTTAGATTTTTTGAGCATTTTAGGATTATTTTTGTACAAGGTGACCTATGGGCTTTGTTGTCGATGCCCTCTTTTTTACTCCTCCACATGACAATAGATTAAGGGGGGTGTTGGAGTCATTTTCCAACTTCCCATCATTTATTAGGATTAACATCATAATTTACCACTTATCCTAAGTATTTTGACTCAAACATATGCTTACATCATCACCATTTCATCAGTTTAAGTGAACTTGGCCTCCTCCTCGATTCAGGGAGCTAATATGGGATGATCTGCATGATTAATGTGCCCTACTCCGTCAACTGGGAGAACCTTCACCTAATTTTCAGCTAACTGGGGTCATAAAGCTGCCTATCTACCTAATTTGAATTAATTTCACCTAATTTTAGTTAACTGGAGACATGGAAGGCTCCCTCACCTAAATTTTGGCATTCAGTTCAGTTCTAATTAGTTAACTGAATCAGAAAGGTGCCTCCACCTACTTGTTGGAATGCAATTGAGTTTTGATTCAGTTATGTTAAGTTTTATTAATTTCTTAGATGATATCTTAAAACAATTTTCAATAGTAGGATCACTTAAAGAACAACAAGCACAGTAACACAATGAACACAAATATTTTCCTTGGGGAAACTGCAAGGGAGAAAACCCTGCAAAAATTCCTCAATATAGAACTCAACCAGAGAAGTGTAAAACCCAAGACAAATGCTTCTCTCTTCTTCCTAATGCACTTGTTCTTCTCTCTCTTGCAAAATTTCTTGAGTGAGTGTTTACAAATGAAGGGGAGTGACTCCCTATTTATATTTATCTTTTGACTTGAGTGAGTGTGTACAAATTAAGGGGAGCACCTCCCTATTTATATTTATGTACTTTCGTTGCAGCGACCTCAGTGATGTGTGCTATCACATATGGCCCTAGGCAATGCGTCTTTAATTTTCCTAAATTCTTCAAAAATTTGCTGTTGTATAGCAAAAGAACTCCTCCAACTTCAAAATGCTTAGTTCTAATATGGCGATCATTCCATGCTTTCTTCCTTTACTTTTCTGTTTTTTGATGAAATCTTACGATGAATCGTTCCTCCTCCATTTGAACAAGTTGCAACAATGTTTTCTTGACATCATCTACGTCAGTCATTTCCATTAACGCAACAATTCTAAGGCTCGAGACAATATATTCCATCAGCACAAAAAATTCTTGTCCATACACCAGTTTAAATGGAGTGTGTCCTATCAATCGCTTGCAAGTTGTGCGGTGTGCCCATAGCACAACTAAAACTTTCTGATCCCAATCATCTCTGTGTGCATTGCATACTTTGGCTAATGATATTTCCATAATCTTGTTGAAGGATTCAACCGTTCCATTCTCCTGAGGATGATAGGGTGTCGTTTTGCTATGCTGAATCTAGAATTCTGCAGTAATCTCATCAATCATTTTGTTAACAAAATGCGTACCTTGATCACTTAGAATAATTTTTGGGGAAGTCGAATTTGGTAACCACATTTTCAAATAAAAATTTTGTCGCAGTCATAGTAGTGCAATCTTTAACAGGTGCAGTTTTAGCCCTTTTGGTTAAGTAGTTCGTCGTTGTGATAATATAGCACATGCAGGTCCTTTTCCCTAGAGGAATGATATGACCAACAAAATCAACGGCCCATTTATCAAATGCTTGAAGGGTTATCTGCAATTTTAATGGCATCTCGTCGTGTCTCGACAATTTTTCTATTCTTTGGCAAACATCGCAGCTTCGACAAAATCTCTTAGTATCCATATGTATGGTTGACCACCATAATCCAGCTTGTAATATCTTGCACACTGTTTCCTTTCCAGCATAATGTCCTCCTACGACATCGACATGTGCTTCACTCATTACCCAATGTCGTTTGTGGTCGAAGACACACCGACATAATATTTCATCAGGGCCCATCTTGTATAGTTGTCCCGCAATCAATGTGAAATCAGCGTCTTTGATAACCAACTATTTCTTCTGCGTAGTGGTAAACCCTTCAAGTGCATCACCTGTACTCAAAAGGTGAATGATAGCCTCAAACATTTTATCAACCACGGTAACCACAAATAATTGTGTGTCAGGCAAGTTATCCTCCAGGCTGGTTGGTTCTTCGCCGCTTTCTATCCTCGACAAGTGATCAGGCCCCACATTCATCCACACATTCAGTCGACTAGTTTAACAATGACTTCAAAGTAAAATTATTGAAACAAGAGGAACCATCGACAGATCTTCCCCCCCAACACTGGCTTGTTGACTAGGTATTTTAATGTTGAATGATCAGTGTACATTTTAAAATGTACACCCAATAAATAGTGTCGAAACTTCTGCAGCACATATAACATGGGGAGTCCCTCTCTTTCTATCATCATGTAGTTTTTCTTTGCCGTCGACATTTTTTTGCTAGAAAAATCAATAGGTTGGTCAAGCACACCCTCGCCCGGTTGCATCAGGACTATACCGAGCGCGACATATGACACGTCAACATGAACATGGAACTACTTCTTCTAGTAAGCATATAACAATATTGGTGTGGTGCCCATCTTTCTCTTTAACTTGTCTAAACTTTCCTGACAAACTTCTGTCCACTAGAACTTTGCATCTTTTTTCAAAATCGTTTCCATTGGAGCAGTTATCTCCGCATATCCTCTGATAATTTTTATATAATAGCCAGTGTGTCCTAGCACTAATATGAGTTGCGTGACTGAAGTAGGTGGTGGTAAGTTAAGGATAATCACAAATTTCATTCGTTCAACCAAAATTCCATCGCGACATATTACATGTCCTAATTGCACCGAGAGACGCTCTACAGCCCAGTATGGGGGAGATCTTGTAACGTGATGTAACATTACTAACGTTTGTAACATGTCGGCAAAAAATAATAGTGATAGTGAATATTTGCACCGAGAGGCGCTCTACAGCCCAGTATGGGGGAGATCTTGTAACGTGATGTAACGTTACTAACGTTTGTAACATGTCGGAAAAATATAATAGTGATAGTGAATATTATGGGAGAGATATTGTAACGTGATGTAAAGTTAGTAACGTTTGTAACATGTCGGCAAAAAGTAATAGTGATAGTGAATATTATGGGAGAGATTTTGTAACACAAAATAGAAAATAGTATCACTTTCCTAAAGTTAATTTTTTTGATAAAAAATAAATTTTCTAATAGGCCAAAATAAATGTCGGCCACAAAAACAATCTAATATGGGGGAGATGTTGTAATCTTCATATCTAACAAAACAATAAAAAAGTAAAAATTTTATTATCCATAAAAAAATATGTGGGTCAAGAAAAAAACACAATATTGAATTATTCGCAAAAAAATGTTGGCCTTGCACATGGTTTTAAAACCATGCGGAAGTCATTCTAAACAACCCATGGTTTTATTGTACATGGTTTAGAAGGCTTTGCACATGGTTTAGGAGGGCCTTGCAAATGGTTTTAAGACCATGTGCAAGGCCTCCTAAACAACCCATGATTGTAGGAGGGCCTTGCATATGGTTTTAAAACCATGTATGGGGAAATGATGCAATGTTCATTCCTAACAAAATAAAAAATAATAAAAAATATTATATGTCAGCCATAAATAATATTAAATATTAATAACAATAAAATTATATGTGGACCTTAAATAAAAATGTGTGTCGTTTGGTTTGAATCAAATCAATGGATACCTAAGAAGAGATTTGCACCTGGATATATTTGATCCATCTCGGCGCTTGATAGAGCCTAGGATTTGGATCTACGCTAGTAATACACCAAATGGTGCACAAAAAATACATTTCTTTAAATTTAATGTGATCTAATACTGGGGACAGTGTTCCAGCATCATGCGCAGACTCTCAATATGGTCTCTTACTAGACCAAACATAGTCCAAACATCAAATTAGACTTCAAGAAATTTATAGATGAAATATTTAAAAGTAGAAACTACTATTCTTGAAAAAATAGCAGGAGCATTCTTGAGTCCGAAGGGAATTACCGTATACTGATAGCAGCCCCATTCTATGACAAAGGTCATTTTGTGTCAATCCTCCTCCTCTATTCTGACTTGATGATATCCATAAAATTTGTCGATGAATGAATACATCTCCTGTCCTCCGATGCTTTCAAGTAATTCATCCGTGAATGGTGTTGGGAATGGATCATGCATGCATGCATCATTCAGCTTCCTCAGGTCGACAATTATCCATACTTCACTTGTTTTATTTTTATCTTGAATGACTATAGGGTTGATCCATTATGATTCTTCAATAGGTTCAATGATTCCTGCATCGAACATTCGGTCCAACTTAGCTTTCACCTTTTGTTTATACCTTGGATTCAACCTATAAGGTCATTGCTTAATTGGTTTCACATCTAGTTTCAGGGGTATTTTCATCTCCCCTAGATCCTACTATTCCCTTCATCTCCGAGAATTTGGTAGGGAACAGATCCTGAAATTCATGTAGCAATTATATGATCTTTGTGACTGTTTCATCATCCCAATAATATCCTATATTGGTGAAATTTAGGTTTTCTGGTGAACCAATGTTAACTTTCTTGACTTTTAGCAGCTTGACGAACTGTTCACTTCAAATACCAATTCCTTCGACCTTGTGCGTACCCTTTGATTCTGGTATGTTAAGGTTGGTAGGATCATCATATGGTTCTCCAGCCAAATTGTAACAAGCCATCCATTACTGGATGGTCATGCTACACCAGTGGGAATTCACCACTTTGACAAGGATTTCAGCAAATATCTTATCCTTGATCATTTGAAGCACATCATCAATTGTTGGCTTCTCATCAGTAAGTGCAAAGGTGTACGCAAATTTTTTAACCACCTCGTCCCAATCCTGAGTTCCTTTTTGCAACTCCATGGATGTATACCAACTACTGGGTGTCATTTCCAATGTGTGTATGAAATGATGGACCCATTCCTGTCGCGGGTATTCTGCAAATTTTGTGCGACACTAATTGAGATGTTCAACAGGGTTCGATAGCTCTGTGTACTTCTGACTCAAGACTGTGACTTCTTCGTCGAATCTAACTTCCAGCAATATTTTTCAGTGTGGCCATTCTGATATGGATCACTTATGCATACCCCACCATCTAGGAGACATAGCTTTCAATAGATATTCTAATGCAGACAAGCACTGCGGTTCTGTTACCAGTCCTTAAAAGTCACTTAAAAAGGTCAAAAGGTTAGGTAAACCCTCATATATGGGTAACTCCCTCGACTGATTCTCCACCCATCGCACAGACCTGGTAATTATGGCGCATCTCCTCATAGAGACCTCATGCAGTATGTTTTTCCAATTCTCCAACGCCTCTCTTGAATCTGATGTGCATGATCTAGTACTCCTCCATCTCAGGTTCCCATCCATTGTAGGATTGGCGTAGTAATATTTTAAGGCACTGATATTATAGATATGTTCCAGATAATCACCCTGTCCTTCACTATAGACTGGTTCGACATATCATTGTCCCTCCAGTGGATCAACGGGAGACACTACCCTCATGTCGTCATCCTCGAATGAGAGGATTCTTTGCTTAAAGTTTATGATCATGTGATTGTCTATTGCCCAATCTATGCCCAGAAGCATGGGATATGGGTTTTTATCATCGACAATGTTGATAAATTCAAAATATGCAAAGGTGCACAGCCCCTCAATGTAGACAATAACTTGACTCGACCTACCAATTAGTAGGACCTTTGCCTGATTTGCAAGCCTCAACTGGATAGGGGGCCAGTCCAAGCGTGGATTTCCCATGCTCTCCCAAGTTTTTCGCGTCAAAATGTTGATGTCCAACCCCAGATCTAGGATAATATAATCCATGTCGTAGTCTCTGATATGCACAGTCATTCTTAACTCGTGCCCAGTTTTGAATTTCTTGTTAACATGGTTAACCCTTCTTTCAGGTTGCGACTCTGTTGGGGTTTCTTCTATAAACACTTGAAATTCTGTGACAACATCGTTATCATGAATCAGCGCTAAGAAACTTGATAGAAATTACTTGATCTTACTAACCTTGTTCAGAGCCTACTTCTGGAATATCTGTTGGAAATTTTTAGGCATCTCCTTGAATTTGGATGAGGTTGACAGTTGTTCTAGTTCTACAAACTGTGGTTGCACATCCAAGAATAATTTCTTATGTTTTTAATATCGAATAGTACTTTCTTTTGAACCGCGGGTCTCACCTGCGGTATATTCTAATCAACTCCAGTTTTTGTACCTCCTCGTGTTACAACAACAACACTTGGTTCTCTCGGCTCAACAGCAATCATTTGAACATTCAACTTAGGATTTGGTTTTGGTTTCTATGCGGGGTTAGGAACTCTGATGGCCCAAGCTTGTCACTTTGCAATCAACTGCGGACATTGTTACACATTATGGTCTTGCGCTTTGCAATATGAACATGTCTTTGCAGGATCCTAAAAATATCTAGCATAATGTCCCAGCTGCCCACAATTATAGCATACAACTTAACCTCTTCCTTTGCCAAAGTATCCTCCTCCTCTACCTCTAAAGTTTCTACCCCCCTACCTTGAGGGTCTGGTTGCTGCGGTGAATACTGATTCTATGGGTATTGAGGCTGATACTAATTCTGATACTGATTTTGTGGGAAATGTGCAGGCTGCTACTATGGTTGCGCTTATTCATCCTGAATCTTCCCATCATTCTTCATTAAGTACGTGTCTATTGTCTGCTCCTTCAAGACCTGGTATGCTCTGCAATCCTTCTCATCATGTCCTATTGATTTATAAAATTTATAGAAAAGGATGGCCGGGGTACTGACAATATTCTGCAAGTATACACAATCCTGATCGTGATGCCCTCTAGTTTGGCATATTCGGCACCAGGGTAGTCCTTGAGTACTCAATGGATTAGGTGCACCTGACAAGATATAGTTCATGTACGATGGAGAATTATCCCTATGGCATCCATCTATCCTGCATATTGTTCACCATAAGTCCTCTTGGACTTCTTTTTCCTTCTTAATATCATGAATCTACATCGTTAGATTAGCTAACTATGATTGAAAATGCATCATTCCTGTGACACCATCTTCGATCAGCGAGGATTCCAGCTTCATCACCATTTCTAGTGCTTACTTCTGCGACACAATCTTTTGTTGCATCAAAGCGGCTTGGATGTGTGGTAATATAAAAGCAATAAACCACTCTTTGTGCTGTACATCTAACATTTGAAAACTCACTTTGGCCATCATATTTTTAAACCGCTAATCTAAATCCCATACGGATTTTGTCAGTAACTGATTTATCTCCTTGATCTCAGTGATGAACTGCGACTCATATTTAGGTTTTATGAACTCACAAATCATCGTGAGTCAGATATCTGTTGGAATATAATAAACCCACTCATAAAATAATTAATCATTATTTGATTAATTTCGTACCCACTAGCTTAGATAGTTGGCATCCACTTGCACCTTAGAGTCAACACTTTCCATATATATCCTAGGAATGATTTATTTCTGATTCTGGGTTGATCTTGACCACTTTATAGCCATCCAAAATTGGTAACTGTGCTTTACAGCAGAATCTGCTTTATTCTGCTTTTTCTGCTTTATCCTGCTTTTCTATGGATAAGGTAAAGCTAGTCAATTAGGAAACTGGAAGCTTTTGTTTCCAACCCATCCTCCATTATTTTCTCTCCATATTCTAGGATTAGCAAGTCTTTCCTTCACTCATCATCACTCACTCATGCTATTGCTAATTCGTGAGGTGCTTGATAGATTGGGAAACTGCTTTAGTCAACTATGGGGTTTATCATAATTAGTAAGCCTGCTTTTATGAGCTAGCTTGAGTTGTCTTCATGCAACTCCTTTCTCATTTATAAGGATGTATTACCTATTTAATAATATCAATTATCATTTATTGATCATTCATTAATGTGTGTTCATTAATTCTTCTTCTTCTCTCCTTATGCTAATTCTCTACAATTCTCTGTGAGGTTAATTGTGTGCCTAGATCCTTAGGCAGTTTATGAAATTCCTTATGCCATCAAGGCTTTATAATTTCTACATGGTATCAGAGCTATGGTTCTCAAAGTTCAAGTTCTACATCTTATTAGAGCTGAGGATATCAAATCTCTACATGATATCAGATCTTTGAGAGTTCATTAATTAATCCTCCTTTTTGAGATTTGCAGGTTTATTTTGCAGGTTCAACTTCGAATGGATTCAAGAGTATCAGTTCGTCTTCTTTCTCCATTCACAAGCTATTCAGAGTGGAAATTGAAGATGATTTCATATCTAAAGAGACAAGGTCTCTATGAGATATCTATTGGAGCTGGTGAAGAATCTTATGAAGAGCCAAGTGACTGGTTGAATGACTGTGATAGAGCAATTGGAGCTATTTGTCTATCTATCTCCCCATGTATGCACTACCTTATTGATTCTATTGATTACCCAAAGGATCTCTGGACAACATTGGACAGAGTTTTGGGAAAGGACAATGAGGATCCTTCTAGCTATGTGGAGAGTGCCTCTAGCTCCTCAATGATTTCTTCTCTCAAGATGTCTCAGCCTCTACAGTCTCTGATGAAGTTGATCATGAAGAAGAAGTTTCTCATACAGTTCCTGTTGCTACTACTCCCCTTGATTCGAATGCTTCCTCTTTCAATAAAGAATAAAATATTGAAGAGCCGTCTTTTTCTGTGTCTCTTGAAGTAGAACATCTTGATTCATCTTCTCATGATGTTGTTGATGAAAAATAAGTGAATAATGGAGCTGCTATTGCTATTGATGATTCACTCAAACATTCAGTGTTCTCTATGTCTTCTATCATGGATTCTGAGATCCATATGCCAAACCTCTCACACCTTGTGCATGCCTCTCTTCTTGATGGTGTGCAACCCAGTGATTTCCAACATGTTTGCTTAGCCAAATCAAGTCCTTCTAGTGTTTTTCCACTTACCATACTTGATCCCATGTGTTTTTGAAGCTCCTCCTTTGTTCTCGGCACTCATTCTCAGAGCCTCCTTGAAGATTTTGAACATCACTATCTTTCCTCCTCTCATATTTCTAGCATAGAGGATTCTTTACCAGTATATTCCCATGAGTCTACTGTTGTGCTTATTTGTGATCTCTTAGATTATTTGGAGGCTAGATCAACCCATGGATCCCATTCATTTGCACTCTTTGATCCTATGCCTTCTTTATGTTCCTACAAGATCACTTCCACACATCCTCTCTGTGTAAATGAAGATGGAGACATGATACACATTCGCTTGAACAATTATTTCACCTATATGGAGCTCATTTCATATCTACTAGTTCAAATTTCAATTCATATCATCATCTTGGAGCTGATTACAAGTCTCAAGATCCTTCAGTATTGCCTTCACATCATTGGATTTCAGTTGTTCTACATGGTCCCAGGTAATCCTGTAGCTGTCCTTGATCCAGGTGAGCAGATTTATCTTCTTCCCAAGAAGAAGATTCCTCTAGACATCAGCATTTAGTTTGGAGCAGCAGAAACACCAGGAGTTCAACATTTTTGGTATTGCTTTTCATGTCCTTTCTTGAGGGAGGATTTTCCCCTTGAGGTTTTTCCTCTTTCCTCATTTCTTTGGACAAGATAATTTGTAAAAGGGTGACCATAGATTTATTGTTGGGCCCCATACACATATATATATCTAATTATTTTAGGGATATCATCATAAATGCAGGATTAAAGGGGGTGTTGGAATATAATAAACCCACTCATAAAATAATCAATCATTATTTGATTAATTTCCTACCCACTAGCTTAGATAGTTGGCATCCACTTGCACCTTAGAGTCAACACTTGCCATCTATATCCTAGGAATGATTTATTTCTAATTCTGGGTTGATCTTTACCACTTTATAGCCATCCAGAATTGGTAACTGCGCTTTACAGCAGAATCTGCTTTATTCTTCTTTTTCTACTTTATCCTGCTTTTCTATGGATAAGGTAAAGCTAGTCAACTAGGAAACTGGCAGCTTTGTTGCCAACCCATCCTCCATTATTTTCTCTCCATATTCTAGGATTAGCAATTATTTCCTTCACTCATCATCACTCACTCATGCTATTGCTAATTCGTGAGGTGCTTGATAGATTGGGAAACTGCTTTAGTCAACTATGGGGTTTATCATAATTAGTAAGCCTACTTTTATGAGCTAGCTTGAGTTGTCTTCATGCAACTCCTTTTTCCTTTATAAGGATATATTACCTATGTAATAATATCAATTATCATTTATTGATCATTCATTAATGTGTGTTCATTAATTCTTCTTCTTCTCTCCTTATGCTAATTATCTACAATTCTCTGTGAGGTTAATTGTGTGCCTAGATCCTTTGGCAATTTATGAAATTCCTTATGCCATCAAGGATTTAGAATTTCTACAATATCATCAAGGGTCTTCTATGGGTTTCCTATTGGTACTATGGAAAACTTCATAAACTAGTCCAGTGCACGAACCCACAAATTCATGATCATCTGTGCTTTCCTTATATTTGCATTGTGAACTTGGCAAACCATCCAAAAAGATTCACAAAGGAACCAATGTTGCTCTGGATCTTCTCCTCCATTCCCATTGAATGTAGGTAATCTAATATCTTCCCCAGCCATTAGTTTTGTGTCAGGTATTTTTAATGAACAATTTAATGAAAGCATACTTTCTTGCACACTAGTCACAGCACTAGTACTACTAGTATTGATAGTTCCTTAAGGAGATTAGGTTCTAGAACTTACCTTTGGCGATGCTCCTAGTGTGGTGTAGAAACGTTCTGATTTTGGTGTCTTTACAGATTCTTCGAATTCTTTTGATCCTTCATATATTTGGTTATAATATTCCTCTTCGTCGCAAGACCCTTTTTCTAGCCGTTTGTGCTCGCTTTATTCAAATGGACTAGGAGTACGTCTTCCTCCTAGTGTCTTTCTTCTTTTTCCTAACCGAAACCTCCTTCCACTTCTTAAAAACACAACTTCTAGTTCAAGTTCTTTACTTCCTGGGAACATCTCAGCTCACCATTTCCCATTTTATTTACAGGTTATTTGCGACATATCCTTCCTCCTGGATATGCGACTCAACTGCTCAACTACAAAATTCCCTTCTCATAGACGAGCATTTTTTATCCATAATTTTATAGAAGTCAGGCACCTCCTTCGGGGTCCTTGGAAAAAATTTCTTTCCACCTCACTATACGAGGTTATCGTCTCAACTACAAAATCAGTTATATACCCTTGCAAAATACTATCGACCCAAAAATCAATAGCTCTAGAGACAGGGTTACTTACACCGGTTAACTCACAGATCAGGTAAGCATTCCACTCGACTTCTTCCCTTCTCTGAAAGTTTGTTTGCCGAGTAGCCAACCTTGACAACCACTCATGCAACACAATAGGAAACTCTGCAAAGAATATTTCATGAATATTTATGTACAGGTATCGGTCCAACCAATTTTATGTGCTCAACCGCAATATTCATGTCTCCTCTTGCGCAAATGCTAATGTATTAGACTCCAACCAATCCTTGATTTCCTTCTTTTTCAAATGCCACAACATTTCCCTCGACTCAAATGATTAAGGGTCCCAAAAATGGAACCATTTGTTGGCTACTTTTCCGTACTCTCGTGACCCAGGTTCAACAATCCCACAAGACCAACAAAACACCCAAATATATCAGCTCGACAGAGCAAGCTTAGTCAGAAACACCTGTGAGGTAGGTGTAGTCTCACCTGAGATATCTGAATGTGTAACTGCCAAAACCATGTTTCCGTAGTCGGCGAGGGATTACAATCCCTCGGCATGCAGCCAAGCATCTTGACAAAGTCAAAAGTTTGGAGTCTCTTTACTAACTCGACAACAGGACAACAATGTGACACAACCAACGTGCAACATAGACTTCCCTTAACAACTTAACAACTGGCGCAACTGTGTGACATAGATTCTTCCTTAACAATAAAGGACAGTGGCACGACTATATTATAACTTAACAGTAAATGAGCATGAATTAAAACACAATGTTATGACGATGCTTTAGTCATTCATTCATTCAACTACTTTCATCAATATTGCGACATTCACTTAAGCAATAAACATAAACAATACAAAATAACCCACAAGTATTCAACAAGAACATTCATTCGACACAAGATGTAACGTAAAAACCAAACCAGGAAAAACCACAAAGATGCTCTTCATAAGGCTTGAGAAATGTATGGCACCTTTCAATATGTGACTTGACTACAGACTATTTTGAGATATGTCTTTTTAGCTCAGACTCTTTCTTTCTCTCATGCTCTCTTTTCTGATTATGCTTTCTTTTACTCCTACTGATCCGCACATAGCCTGGATCAACTCTTCTACTCTACTATCTGTGCACTCAGCTGTAGAATGACTCTTACAAAATTGTATGCACACACAATTGCATATCTGCGGCTCAACAACCTTCTACTAATATCAGGATTCTCTCTGATTCCTTCAAGTATTTCTAACTATTCCAAGCCCTTATACAAAATGGGTTCCTCCTATTTATAGATTCTACAAGACCGCCCAGGTTTGATTGGGTATAGCACATTTATTACAATCATAAATAGCCACAAAAACATCTTTCATTACATTTGTATAGACCATAACTAGCCATAGAAATTTCTTTCAATACATGTTGTACAGGCCATAACTAGCCACAAAAACATCCTTCAGTTCTCCTCCGACTTGATCACATATGGTCTTCCTGAGCTATCGCTTTCCAGCCTTTACTCTTATACCTTCCCACAGATTCTCTCTTCATTTGTCGCACTTCTCCTCGTCGCAACTTTCTCTCTTCTACGCTTCCTTTCCTTCCTTTACCTCTTCCTTCTTGTCATGCACTTTCTTTTCCTACCTTACACTTGCTCTTTTGTTTTTTCCTTGTGCTCTTTCCTGGCCCAACAGACAGTTACCAGTGAGACCTCTTTACTGGATATCTTTCTGACATCTAAGTATAATTTTAAATATTAATTTAAAGATATCTCTCAATCATCCTTGTCTTTGTCATATAAGTCAGCTCTATATTTAAATTTATCAGCTGATTGTTCAGGTACCTTTGAGAATTCATACTCTTTAACTTCAAATCTTGGGCCATTGATCTTTACCTTTCCTTTTTTACTTTCATATTTAACTACTTATACCAGTTCTCCTTTAGCTTCAATCTTCTGTCTTTTAGCTATTTTTGAGATTTCTTCTTCTTTTGTTTACATGGCATATGAGAAGCTTATTTTACCTGTTACCATTGAATTGCTTGTAATGGGAGTGACTACCTCTATTGCTTTTATCACAGCAAATAGATTTTCTTGTGAAACTTTTGCATTCTTCATTGGTGAAGGATAATCCAACCAATTGACTCTTTCATCCAATCCTTCCAACACATGATACTCAAAATCTTTGTTTTTATTCACTTACCTTCTTTGTGAGATAACATGTTATGGATCGTAATTAACAACAAAATATTTCTTAAAATACATCTCTTGTAGCATAATTTCAACTACAGGTAGTGCAACTTTTGTTTTTATGATAAAAGGCCCAATCACCCATGGAAATTTGATCTCTAAAGCCTTTTTTAAACTGATGAAGTTTTCATTTTGTACTATCATCTTCTATCGGACAAGATCTAAAGAAAACACTCTAAGAGTAAGGAATGCATGAAAAATATATGGTTCATGAGTGAAAATATACACCCCGATGATAGTGTGTTCTTCTAATAGGAGCCAGTCCCCTATTTCCTGTCTAGAGCAAATTCTAAAGCCTCATGCATATGTGGTAACAATATGGGTAGTTTATTCTAAAAGAATACTTTGTAAACCTCTGACATAAATAAATTCATGTATTTGCAAAAGTCACTGCTAATTTATGTTGTAAGAGCCATTTCTGGGAGTTGTAGGTTTTCTTCATTGAAAAATAAGAACATTCTGATAAAATATGATTGAAATTCGAATTGCCTGGTATTGTGGAAATTCACTAGCTAAGAGTGAATACTTTCAACTAGGAATTCGTCAAATTTAAGTCAAGGAGGTTGGGGATAATGAGACTCAGACTGACTTATGCTTATTTTGAATAAAAGACTCATCAATAACTAAGGAACATATCTATATGTGTCTAGACCTAAGAAATGACTTAGCATTGAAACAACCATATTTGTTTCTTCATTGAACAATTTAATATCCAAGGGGAAGGGTTGATTGGAAAGAGACATGTCATATCTGAAACACTTGGAGAAAAATGGTTGTTTTTTCTCAAGGGTCAGATGTATGAAGGACTAGATTAGGTCTTATTTATTTAAATATTCTCAGTTTTGGGGAAATGAAGGTTGAATTGTTAGTGAGTATCAGGAGACAAGGGAATTAATAGGGAACATGATCTTGGATTTATTTGAATCCATTATTACCCTCTCAGAGGAGGAGTAATTAGAAACACACCAGTTAATAAAGTCTAGGACATGTAGGGTTTGTTCTGGACATAAATAATACAAATGGGACTGGAAAATGCTATGTAAATTAGTTCCTTGGTCTTTAAAATCATCCAAATTGGTTTTTATTTGGTGAATAGGGACAAAAGACAAAATAATATCAAATATCCCTCCATCTCCATCTTCGAAGACCTCATCTATTTTCTGAAACTCCAAGGCCCGTGCCTCGACTTCTCCTCCATTGTCCATTTTAAATACTGGTAGGAACGTAAAAATGTGGCCTACCTGGAAAACTGACAGCTGGAAGGGTAGCTATGTGACCTAGATTTTTCCATGCAGAAAATGATTCCTTCTCCCAATGCACAAAAAACAAATGATCCTTGAACACATGCCTTTTCCTTTTATAATATTCTTAACATAGTGGTTTTGGGATCTAGGGAAGCAATTTAATTTTTCGTTAAGGGAACTCTTTGTTAATTCCCATGCATGTTAAAGGGGGGATCCCTTTCTATCCATGGATTTAATCCACCTCTCTTTTTAATCGTCGATATTTATTAATAATGCGCATTGATCTAGGAACAAAGAATTAATCTAATCAAAGAATAATCAACAAATACTCATGAAATGGTGTTAATCGGTACTAGAATGGTTTCCTCTCTGTATATTCAATCAACAATGAATGGTTACAATAACAATGTCAAGAAATAGCTTGAATCAATGAGAAATTTGAATACCTAAGGAGGCAATTCAAAATCATGAGTAAGTCTGGCTTAACTGACCGTCTTCCATTCAATCACACTCAGTTAACCACTTGACCAAAACCCTAATTGACTCACCAAAACCTAACTGAATTTGAAGTGCAATAAATGACTGAATCTCAACTGAAGGAGATCAAACACATGTCATAGAAATCCAACCATCAAGTGGTAGTGCTCCATGACTTCATTGAACCCCGATGAGGTTAACTGAAGTTGAACTGACCATCAGAAGTTGGTGGAGGCGCTCTGTTGACTCCAGATCATTAAATAATAATAAATAATCATTAAATAATATATTTAATGAGAGGAGGCACCTTAACTGACTGGTTGAACTGATTGTAACCACCAGTTAGCAATTAGGTGCATTAATATCACTCAGATCACCCACGGAGTGCTCCAGTTAGCCTCCTTGACTGTAGGAGAAGGCTAAGATACCCTCCTTGACTGTAGGTAGGCGTGGGTGTGACTGGATGATGGAAATTAATGCTCCATTGATGTCAATTAATGTCAATTATACTTAGGATAGTGGTTTAACTAGGCCAATTTGACCAAAAAGAGTGTGTATGGTGGTAAATGTTTTCAACACCCCCCCTTAAGCTATACTCAGGAAGAGTTAGAAAACATAGATGCATAAAAATTCTAGGGCCCCAGCAACAAAGGCCATAGGTCACCTTGTACAATAAAGTAACTACTTAATATAACCAAGGAAACGGGGAAAACCTCATGGGAAAAATACCCCCCCTCAAACTAAGCAGTAAATCCAGAATTGGTTCTTCTATGCAGCAGCATTCTGAGATTGTGCATGTGAACCTCTGAATCCAAACTAAATGAATATTTCTGGAGCAATCTTCCACTTTGGAAGAAGAACAATGCACTCAACTGAATCAGAAATATAAACAGCTACATGGTGAAAACTGGACCCATGTAGAGTAGCTGAAATCATATGAAGAGAGAGCAAAGGTTCTTGAGGATTTGAACCATGTGTGGAACACTCAAGAAACTGATATTTTGTAGCCTTTAACATAAAACCATGAGTGGTAAAATCAGCCCCAATTTTTAGGAGCAAGTGTCCAAGCAGATGTAGAATGTCTTCCTCTTTACTAGTTCTATGAGGAGATGAGCATGTGACCAAAGGTAGAGAAGCCCTGGGACTCTAGAGAGCAAATGATTGAGCTTCATAATCTGATATAGATTCATAAATATATATTTATTCACAAAAAAAAATATCAGCAACCTCATAAGAGGAAACTAACTGCAAATCCCCATCAGAGAAATTGAAGAAGAACTGCAATACTTGATTTTTCACACCGGAATTGGTGAGAGCAGCTACAAGCATGACTGAAAGATATTGGATTTTAAAATATGAACAAAATAATATTATATCAGAATGTAAATCAGATATAAAGAAGTTCACAACAGATCCAAAACTGTGAAATGAAATCAAATCCCCAGCAGCAGTTTTGTAGGAGACTTGCGGTACTTGTTTCTTCACACCATTGATGAGAACAACTACAAGCAGTACTGAAGGTTTATGAAACTGAAATTTTGAACCAAGAAATATCCGATCAGATCCAAATAATATCATATCAGATCCAATAAGGTTCATATCAGATCCAAAATTATGGTCAACCGAGACGGTGGATGCACAGTTGTCTTTTTCTTCAAAATTCTGAATTTCGGTGCATGCAATCCTGCAGGATTTTGCTAGAAGATCTAGATAATGGGGAGCGAATGTGTCACTCTTATAATCTGATATTTCTTCCAAAATATCCAATTTTTTACATATTTGCACACCAGCAGCAACATTAGAGGGAGAAAAATCAAATTTCTCTTCACTTTTGGAAGCAATTACTGGTAAATTTTGCACATAATTCAAAGGAAAATCACCGATGAATGTTTTCATGGAAGTGTAGTAGTGTTTTTATTCAATATAAGATATTCGAATGTCTTCTTCTGTTTCATCAATATGAGGAGATGAGATATCAAAGATCTCATGAACTTCTGGAGCATCAAGAGAAGGAGTCACTGCATGGAAACTTTCTTCAATTCGAATTGTCTGTGTAGAAGATTATGCTTCATCTTCATATTGAACAACTTCAACAGAGAGAGTAGAGGCTGATAATTTTGAGTAAAGAAATCTTGTGGTGCCAGCTATGATCTCCAAAGTACTATTATGATCCTCATTGTGCTTGCCAAAGGTTCTGTCCAATTCTGTCCAACCTTCCTTTGGGTATTCAGTAGAACCAATAAGGTAGTACAAGCTAGGAGAAAGGGCTAGACATATTGCTCCAAAATCTCTATCACCGTCATTTAGCCAGTCATTATCATTCTCATAAGACTCTTTTCCAATTCCAATAGACACCTCATAGAGACCTCGTCTCTTCAGAGATGCAATCATCTTCAACTTCCATTCCAAACAGCTTGTGAATGGGGTGAGAAGAGGGATTGATGAGTCCATTTGAAGTTGTACCTGTTAAAACCTGCAAATCAAAACAAAAAGGGGCACCGTAAGGTCATACATCCTGCACATTTTAGGCTTTCATCACACCCAGCATAGTCAATCAAGCAAGCTTGATCAACAAGTTCTTTACTTGAGATATTGAGTGGTAAGCCTTGGCTTCTGGTGCAGTGCTGGAATTTTGAGCTATTGCTCACTTTTCATGGAGAAATCTGTCAAAAATATTGTTTTTGAGAGATAGATATTTGTCCCGCCGTATGCTCTGATACCATATTAATATTGCACATTGATCTAGGAACAAAGAATCAATCTCATCAAAGATTAATCAACAAATACTCATGAAATGGTGTTAATCAGTACCAGAATGGTTTCCTCTCTGTATATTCAATGAACAATGAATGGTTACAATAACAATGTCAAGCAAAATCTTGAATCAATGAGAAATTTGAATACCTAAGGAGGCAATTTGAAATCATGAGTGAGTCTGGCTTAACTGACCATCTGCCATTCAATCACACTCAGTTAACCACTTGAACAAAACCCTAATTGACTCACCAAACCCTAACTAAAGTTGGAGTGCAATAAATGACTGAATCTCAACTGAAGGAGATCAAACACATGTCATAGCAAGCCAACCATAAAGTGCTAGTGCTCCATGACTTCAATGAACCCCGATGAGGTTAACTGAAGCTAAACTGACATCAGAAGTTAGCGGAGGCACCTTGTTGACTCCCAATCATTAAATAATAATAAATAATCATTAAATAATATATTTAATGAGAGGAGGAACCTTAACTAACTGGTTGAACTGATTGTAACCACCAGTTAGCAATTAGGTGCATTAATATCACTCAGATCACCCACAGAGTGCTCCAGTTAGCCTCCTTGACTGTAGGAGAAGGCTAAGATAGCCTCCTTGACTATAGGTAGGTGTGGGTGTGACTGGATGATGGCAATTAATGCTCCACTGATGTCAATTAATGTCAATTATACTTAGGATAGTGGTTTAAATAGGCCAATTTGACCAAAAAGAGTGTGTATGGTGGTAAATGTCTTCGACAATAGTGATCACCTATTCTGATGTTGAAGAATAAAAGAATTATCTCCTCTAAAAGAAGCGATGATATATGGCCCTTTACACAAATGATAAAACTTCCCATGTTTGTATTCCTTCCTTCATCCCACTTTAAAACCAGATCATCAACTTGAAATTGTTCTTCTTTAACCCTCCTGTCAAAATTCTTCTTAATTTTCTCTTGGTGTACCTTCACTTTATCATAATTTTTTTCCCTTACCTCATTTAGTTCAATGATATGATTTATCCTCCTTTGCATATGATTTGGTTCTTCCTCTTGTTTCTATGGAAACTTCATTACAAACAAACCTAAATACACTGGAAATACCACCTCTACTCCATATACCAATTAAAAGGGTGACATACCAATAGATATTTTAGTGCTTATTTTATCTACCCATAAATCATACTTCAATTTTGTGTCCTAGGCTCTCTTGTTTTCCTCCAATAACTTCTTGATTCTCCTTACTAAAATTCTATTTGAGGATTCTACAAGCCCATTCCCTTGAGGATAATATGCAGTAGAATGATTTAAGCTGATATGATATTTGTGACAAACGTTGATCATTTTATTATACTTGAAATCTTTTGCATTATCAATTACATGTCTCCTGGGACATCCAAACCTTTACAAAATATTGTTTTCCAAAAAATCCATAATTACAACATCAGTAACCCTCCTAGTAGGTATATATTCTATCCATTTGGTAAAGTAATCAGTTGCAGTCAGGATCCATATATGTTGACCAGAAGTATTTGGGTTAATTTCTCCAATGAAATCTAAACCCCACTACTAAAAAAGGTTCTTCTACTGAAATAGGATTAAGTGGTAACGGAATTAAATTCCTCTTCCCATAAACTATTTGATACTGATGACAGGTTGTGATCTACACGTGATCTATTTATAAACATCAGAAAACACGGTAGGCCAATAGAAACCAGCCCTCAAAATTTTATTGTCAGTCACTTTCCAAGAATGATTCCCTCCACACACTCCTTGGTGAAATTATTTCATAGTCTATTGGGATTCATTCTCCAATAAATAATCCAGCAAGATACCCCTAGGTATTTCCAATATAAATATTGGTTCATAATGCAAAATTTTGATTCCTTTAGCTTCACTGACCTAGCTCTGGTTTTACTTAATCCTGGAGGTGCCTGTAAATTCTACAAAACATACACAATGCCACTATACCAAGGACATAAAGTGAAATATACGATCACATGTAATCCTGAATCCAACTGATTTGAGTGATTAGACAAGAAATTCAATGGTAAGGATTCACAAATTGAATCAGTCATCAACTTAGCTAATCCCTGTCCTTTCACCAACTTTGTAGGATTAATTTCCAAATCATAGTCCAACAAGACAATTATCCATTTTGCTCTTTTTTCCACAGGATCAGGCCGAGTAATATTTTTTTTACCACAGTGCTAGCCACATAAGAAATGATATGAGAATGAAAAATATATACCCTAAAATCATTCAAATACTTGACCAATTCATATTCCTGGTTTTCCATAATATCATATTTTGATTCTCCATCTCACAATATCTTGCTAAATAAAACAATGGGCTTCTTTGCATTCTGATGATTCTTTTGCAACAATACTCCAGCTATTGTGTGCTCGGAAGAAAAAGAGAAAACAATAAAGTATTTAGAAAAATATGGGTTGACTAGAACATGGGCCTTTTTTATTTCTTTATTGATCTTATTAAAAGACTTCTTGGCTTCATGGTCCATTTAATTTCACAGTCTTTTCTCATCATATTTGTTACATTTCTCAAAATATCTACAAAACTTGGAATAAACCTCCTCAAAAAATTTACCTGATCGATGAATGGTTGAATATCCTTCTTACTTCTTGGTACTTCTACCTTCAAAATAGCTTTCACCCTGTCTGGATCAATCTTGATCCCATCCTTTGAAAAATATGACCCAACATCTTCCCTTTTTTCATGGAAAATTTAGATTTTCTAGGATTGAGGGAGATACCCTACCTTTTTCATTTCATAAATACCTTTTCCAAGTGCTTTAAATGATCCTTGTAATATTTAGAGTAGACCATAATATCATCCATATATATTACAACAAATTTATCTTTTTCTTCAGCAAAACTTATGTACATTTCCCTTTATAAATTTGCTCCTTCATTCATCAACCCAAATGGAATTTTGGCATACATAGAGGTTCCCGATGGCATGGTGAATGTTGTTTTCTCCTCATCTTCAGGAAGAACCTTTATTTGGTTGTACCCATAAAAACCATCGATTGTAGAAATTCTCTCAGCACCAACAACTTTCTATAGTATATGATCCATTTTAGGCAAAGGATAATTATCTTTTAATGAAACTTTGTTGAGGTTTCTGAAGTCTACACACATCCTAATTTCCCCATTTTTATTTCTGACAAGCACCAGATTAGCCACCCACCTTGAAAATCTGACTGTTACAATAATTTTTGCATTGAATAACTTTCTTACTTCTTTCTCAATTAAAGGTAACAGCATTGGGTTTATTCTTCTAAGATTATGTTTGAAAGGATTTTCTCCAATATTAATGGGAATAGTATGTTGTATAATGGATGTGTCATACTCTTTCAGATATTCGTAGCTCCAAGCAAAAACATCAATGTAATTTTTCATCAAATCAATATATTTTTGCTTCTCTTCTATAGGAAGGTTTTTTGAAAGCTTCACTATTTTTGGAGAGTCCTCAGTTCCAATATTTTGATCCTGAATATCATTTTCATTAGGTTGTACTTTAGGATCCTTAGCAACATCATTCTGGTCAAACAATGTTTCTAGAGGTAAAAGTCCTTTGGGAATATAATTACCTTTCAACTGGATAATAACCTTACTCCCAATCATGTTTTTCAAATTTTTATGCTTAATGTCTTCATCTGCAATCTGTTTATCATCTTGGATATTTTTTGAATTCTGATTTTGTACATCAACATTTGTATTTACAAACTCATTTGACATTTATAAAAATCTTTTTGTTTGTAAATCATCCTCAAATACTTTCCAGTATTTAGAATTTCCAGGGATATAAGGTCGATTTACAAATTCAATCTCACATTAGAGGAAATTTCAACTCAAAATGGGCCTCCTAAAATGAACTAATAAAATAATAGTTAAAATAATAAAATAATATTTATTAATTTTGGAGNCCGAGTGGGTACTCGTTGGATGCGGAATTTAATTCCTCATCCAACGAGCTCTCCCGATCGAAATTTGAGTAAAAATGGAGGGAGATATGTCAAAAATACAAACAAACAAAAAAGTAGTTTTTTGTATGATACCTATCCCAAAATTTATATTAAAAAAGTGTTTAATACCTATATGGTATTTCAAATTTAAAGCAATTTCATTGGCTAACACATGATGACATGGAATTTGAATAAAAGTTAAAAGGCCCATTTTCAGTTGAAATTTCCTCTAATGTACTTTTTGTTAGAATAGCTATGAACCTTAAAATTCCCATCAGTAGTGGCAAGAGAATCAACTATTTGATTTTGTATTCTTGGAATTACCATAACTCTATCTTCAGTGAAAAAAATTCCTATCATATCCCAAACTTCATTTCTACAGGCTCTCATCTTGGGATGTTTAGTTTGATAACTACCATTCACTTGATCCACCACTAATTTTGAGTCACCGAAACATCTATTATTTTTTCTTTTAATTCTTTCAAGGTATTTATTCCTAGTAATAGAGCATCATACTATGCAACATTATTAGTACATTCAAATGTCAATTTAAAAGAATATACTTTAGAATCTCTATTTAGAGAAATAATCCAAATACCATCACCAGCTCCCTCCTTGCTTATTAATCCATCAAAGTACATTGTCCACAACCCCTCATCATTATGTTTCTGATCCAATGCTTCTTTCCTCTTAGAAAATTCTTTATCTTCTATTTTTTCATCTACTACTGGAAAGTATTGTTCAATATGAGAATCATTGAAAAATATACAATATCCTAGATCGGTATCAACAACATATATTGAATGATTTTTTGGTTTGTCTTAGCCGATAAATACTGTTAGGATTATTAATCCTCCCTTGTCCAATTTGGTCACATGTCTAAATCACGAGTCCATCCAGTCTATTCTTAGTCACCAGCACCATTGGGTCCACTTGGCCTAATCGGGGCACATGTTTCAATTACTGAAGTGCGGGGAACACTAATTGAGGCCTACTACCATTGATGCACATGCATGCATTAGTTTAGGAGCCTCCTCGATAAATCCCTACAATTTAGGAGCCACTGGGAGTGTCGATACTAACCAAGGTCAATTGAGTTGAGTTGGTGACTAGTCAAGCTTAGTTAAGAGTCAGTTACATTCAGTTCTAGTCCTCTACATTCAGTTAGCACTAGTGTTGCATGGTTACATGCAGGAGAGGTGCATTCCTCACCTACCACAGTCATTTAGCCTTAGTTAACACTAAATTAGACAATTGAGTTGTGTTTTAGAACTTCGATGAACTTCGATAATGATTTAGACAAGGTCTTAGTTACCTACAGTTAATTAGAGTCTAATCAATTCGAATTTACTCATGTGGATTTGAATTGCTTGTGTCTATTTAGCCATTGTACTTCATTGTAATTATTATCTAATTACTTTTTTATTAATGAAAGCATTCACAGTTGCAAGCCATTTTTGCACTGTTTCATTCTTCAATAACTGAGTAAATTGTGTGATCTATCTTGTGAGTTGTGTGTTTATCCACAGATATATATGCTCAATTTAATATGGTATCAAAGCCTTGGCAGAAAAGGCACTGATCCTCCTCAGATATCTAGTTGGATCATTTTTTTAGTAAATTTTCTCCTTCCAGTACTGCACTAGAAGCAGAGAATTTACCACTTAATATCCGAAGTAAAGGAATTGTTGATCAAGATTGCTTGATCAACTATGCTGGGTGTGATGAAAATTCCAAAAGTGGAGACTGACGACCTTATTTTTTCTATTTAATTGTGTTATTTACAGGTTATCAGTTCTTCTCACTACATTCGCTACAAGCAACTCATTCTACTCACTGCATTCACTACAAGAAGCTCATTCTCCTCACTGCATTCGCTACAACAGCTAAATATTATTCACTGCATTCAAAATGGCCTCTCTAATAGAGCCTCTCACTCCTTTCAATTACCACCAGTGGAAGGAGGACATGGAGATGCAACTTCACTCCAAACAACTTTTTAGGCTCACAATGGATACAGAGGCAGAGCTAGTTCTTAATCATGACAAAGAAAAATACTTCAACAGGATTGATGCAGCATATGGATGCTTGTGCCTGTCAATCTCTTGAGATGTTCTTTTCCACATCAAAGGATTGAAGAATCCCAAGGAGGTATGGGATAATATTGCTTCCCTATTTGATACGAAGGATGATATGAGGGTCTATCGGCTCAAGAATGAGTTGATCTCCCTTCATCCATCCAATTTCGAAACACTAAATGACTTATTTACAAAATTCAAGAGTTTGGTGTTTGAATTGAAGCTGTGCAAGGTTGAAAAGGAGGATGATCAACTTATTCTTGCCATCCTCTCAAAACTTGGTGCAGACTATTAAGTCTTTGTGTCAACCTTTCATTCAGTGAAGCTCACTACTCCAAACTGGAATATGCCCACTCTTAAAAGCTTCATTGAATACCTCACTCATGAGCATGACAAGTTGATCCAAATGGGGATTGTTCGATCTTCCAAAGATCAATCACTAGTTGGAAGAGGAGTTAAGGTAGCGAATGATAAAGGAAAGCAAAGAGATGAGTCTCCTGTGAAGAAAGAGCAGTCAAATCAGCCTTTAGGTTCTAAGAGAAGCAAGAAGAATGGAAAAGGGAAGACCCTTTGTTCCTACTGTGGAAGGGGCTTTCATCCAGATAGCTCCTACATGAG
Organism: Pseudotsuga menziesii; assembly: GCA_001517045.1. Taxonomy (NCBI): domain Eukaryota; kingdom Viridiplantae; phylum Streptophyta; class Pinopsida; order Pinales; family Pinaceae; genus Pseudotsuga; species Pseudotsuga menziesii. Next base: position 1,330,796 of record LPNX011012676.1, read on the forward strand.
AATACAAATGGATGAAATGACTCTTCTTCTAAAGAAACATAACATTACTGCACCTGCTAGCATAAGGAAGGCTGACCAGAGAGAAGAAACATAAGACATAGAAGACACTAAATATTGATTCGAAAGAGGTCATTTACTGAAGGCCAACTGTTTAACACCACATGTCTTCCTCATTGATTCTGGAGCTTCTAATCATATGGTTGCATCCAGAGAATCATTCTCTTCTTTACAGTATTTTGATGGTCCTAATATTCAGTTGGGAAATAACAGTAAATTTTAAACCAAAGGGAAGGGCTCTATCAAAATTGAACATGGAAGATTCAAATATGTGCTCTATGTTCCCTCCCTAGCTTAAAACCTATTATCTGTATACCATATGCCTCATACTGGCTCTCCAAAGTGAGTGACCTTTGGTCTTGACTTAGTGGAGATCACAGATATCTCTACTGGAAACATCATAGTGAAGGGTTTTGCAAATCATGCCTCCAAGGCATATGAGTTCTCACACTTCATGCCATTTTCAGAACCAGTGCACTCTCACCAAGCACTTGCAAGGGAAGGTAAAATCATTTCATCTATTCCTTTTGTTACTTCCACTAGTATTGTAGCTCCAATGGTATCAGTTTATGAGATTGAGATTCAGGCTGATTCAGATCCAGATCCAATCCCTACTTCCAAACTGGAAGCTAGGAAGATGACTGGAAACCCATCTGACACTCAAAAGGGAAAGAATCTTGCTCTATGTCATGCAATCTTACCTCCTTCAGAGATATGCAATAGACTCCCTGTAAGATGCTACATGGAAAGGGATCGATCTCACTACATTAAGAAGAATAGAGCTGATCATACACCTCTTCATCCAGCAACAGACAAAGGTTACATTCCTCCTTCCTTCCATCATCATTTTGGGAAAAGAAGGATAAGTATACATGCTAGGCCCCAGGATACCTATGCACAGAACATCATGCATGCTGCTCTGCTACATCACAGAGATTGCAGCAACACGTTTTCAAGTTTTTCAAACTTTAATCCTGATTTTATCTGCTTAGTTATAGGGGGGGATTTTTTCCCATTTAGTTTTTTCCCCAGCTGCTTTTATTGAGAAGTTACTTTACTTTACTTGATGTAATGGGTGACCTATGGTATTTGTTACCAGGGCCCACAGATTTTCCAAGTTAGCATTCAGGGGGGTTTTAGGATTATTAATCCTCCCTTTTCCAATTTGGTCATATGTCTAAATTAGGAGTCATGTCGAAATCGGGAATCCATCTAGTCTATTTTTAGTCACTAACACCATTGGGTCCACTTGGCCTAATTGGGGCACATGTTTCAGTTACTAAAGTGTGGGGAACACTAATTGAGGCCTACTTCCACTTATTGCACCTGCATGCATTAGCTTAGGAGCCTCTTAGACCAATCCCTACAATTTAGGAGCCACTGGGAGTGTCGATACAAACCAAGGTCAGTTGAGTTGAGCTGGTGACTAGTTAAGCTCAGTTAGAAGTCAGTTACATTCAATTCTAGTCGTCTGCATTTAGTTAGCACTAGGTTTGCATGGATGCATGCAGGAGAGGCACATTCCTCACCTACCATAGTTAGTTAGCCTTAGTTAACACTAAATTAGACACTTGAGTTGTGTTTTAGAGCTCTGATGAACTCGAATAATGATTTATACAAGGTCAGTTAACTATTGAGTCCTCTGATAATGATTTAGACAAGGTCTTAGTTACCTACAGTCAAGTAGAGTCTAATCAATTCAAATTTCCCTAGGTGGATTCAAATTGCTTGTGGCTATTTAGCCATTGTACTTCATTGTAATTATTATCTAATTACTTTTTTATTAATGAAAGCATTCATAGTTGCAAGCCATTTTTTGCACTGTTTCATTCTTCAATAAGTGAGTAAATTGTGTGATCAATCTTGTGAGTTGTGTGTTTGTCCACAAATATATGTGCTCAATTTAATAACTACATATGCTAATATTTTTTCCCTATATAATCTTCTATGTTCTCCAAACAAAGGAATCGTTTCATAGGACATTTCCATCTGCAATGTTCCTTTGAGATTTGAAGCCAAAGATCTTGATAGCAATATACTGAATTTTGGAGGAATATCAACCACTACCACATCCATGATAATACTCTTGGTAGGAATTTGTGCAAGAGTAACTACCAAATATTTAATTAGTCCCAAACATTTCACATTCCTGGAATCAAAGGAAAACAAATATTTATAGGACCATGTGACTTCCAATACCAGGATTTCTACCACCACTCTTGGCATGAGATCATGAGATGCACCAGAATCTAACATAGCATTATGTAAGATCATATCATGAACATTAAGGCTAACATAGAAAGGTGGTACATCTTCTTCATCGGTATCTTCAATCCTAGTTGCAAGAACTATTGTTGGGGCATCATATTTCAACTCTAGTGTATCTGGATAACTTTCTCCATCATTTCTTATCATTCCAGTAATATTTTATATTATATTTTTAACATTAAGCTAGCATAACATTAGGATCTTTTAATTGAGAGAAAAACAAGCACAACAATCAAACACAAGAGACAATGAACACAGTGTTTTTCCTCAGGGAAACCATAAATGGAGAAAACCCCGCAACTTCCTCAGAGATAGAATCAACACCAAAAGTGAAACCCAAAAACAGTAAGATGATCTCCCAACAGTAGTAACCTCTTTCTTCCTTTCCCCAATGTCTTTCTCTTCCTCAGCTGTGCGCTACAACTGAGGGTGAGTGAGTTGGTGATAAATAGAGAGGATAGCTCTCTATTTATACTAATTCTTGACACGACTAAACCCAAATAGGGACGACTTCACTAGGTGAGTCTAATAACCCTAGTGCCCCAGAACTGTGGGGACTTTAAACCTTAGACAATAGGAGAGTTACCCACCTTGAATTGACATGACTTGTTTACATTATAGAAACTCCCGATAGGAACCTCGGGGCATGACATGACTCAAGTACATTACAAATACATCCCAAAATAAAAATCGGGTTACAATACATAAGAAATACAAGTGAATACATTCTGAAGTTACAATCACATCAACACTCCCTCTTAACTAGGAAGGTATTATCTCGACACAATTTATCAGCACAAGTATTCTTCTCTGTATCATTTAGATCATCATTGAGTCCTCATAATCTTCACCTTCAAGTCATCTCTATCTTCAAGTCACCTTCATCTTCACTTGGATCTGGATCATCCATTGATCTGGATCATCATACTAGATCTGGATCACCCCTTGATCTGGATCATCTCTGGAGCATCATCACTGGATTTGGATCATCCCTCGATCTGGATCATCTATGCTGGATCATCATCACTAGATCTTCACGGGTGATATCTCATGATTCTTCTCATCATAGGAAGTTCTATAGAGACAGCCCTTTTTCATGCTGTTTGTAGTCCTAGCCTCCATGTAGGTCTTCTTCCAGCACTTATATCTGACCCTAATTCAGAATGGCTCACCCATCACTTATATCTAATCATGTAGCAACCAATCCTATAATCATATTATAAATACATGTCCAACACTCACATCTGACCATGTGGGAACACCTACCACAACCCTATTAGAAAGGCCTAGCACTCACATCCATCAACCAATGTCGAAAAGGCTCAGCACTTACACTCAGCCATGCGAGGAACTAATCCTCCATGCCGAAAGGCTCTACACTTACATCTGATAACCAATGTCAGAAAGGCTTAGCACTTATATTTGACCATGCAAGGAACCAATCCTTCATGCTGAAATGGCTCTGCATTTACATTTTACAACCAATGTCAGAAGGGCTTGCACTCACATCTAATCTTGTAGGAAGCAATCCTACAATCACATCAAAATCGCCCCCAGTCCCATACTGAGCTACCTGGTAACTGACCAGGTGCCTCCATTCCAAGAATGGCATTCAACGCTTACTTCTGATCATGTAGGAACCAATCCTACAGTCACATAAGAATGGCTCAGCACTCACATCTAACATGGAAGGAACCAATACTGTCACCATGACATACTGGCTCAGCCCTTACATCTAACCATGGAAGGAACCAATCCTCTCACAATGTCAGAATGGCTCTGGGTCTCATCATTTCCCCTTGGAGGAAACCTCTATCTAGAGAACACCAAGCTTCTCCTTGAAGTACTCGAACTTCACCCTATCCAATGGCTTTGTCAACACATCAGCTATTTGTTCCTCCGTCGCAATATACTGGAGCTTCACTGCTTCCCTCTGCACCATATCCCTGATATAGTGATACTTGATCTCGATATGCTTCGACTTGTCATGGAACAATGGATTCTTTGACAACTTCATGCAACTCTGGTTGTCACAATGTATATAAGTAGCATCCATCTAGAGATCAAATAAATCAAACAGTAACTTCCTCAATCATACTGCCTCACAACTAGATGAACAAGCTGTGACATACTCTGCTTTAGCTATACTCAGTGCCACACGGGATTGCTTCTTGCTAAACCAAGAGATCACACATGATTCCATACTGAAGAAACACCCTGAATTTCTCTTCCTATCAATGGCACTACCTACCCAATCTAAATCAACATAACCCTCCAGGTTAATCTTCTGATTCGCCTCATACTTAAGCCCATAATCAATGTGTACCCCTTAAGTACCTCAGAATATGCTTTGCAACAATCAAGTGAACTTGTCTCGGATCTGTCAAGAACTGGCTCAAGGTGTTCACAGCAAAGCAAATGTCTGGTCTTGAGTTCGTCAGATACATCAAGGACCCAATCATCTGACGATACATCATAGCATCAACCGTCTCTGATGAAGCATCACTCAATAGCTTCAGGTTCGATTCCATAGTTGTGGTCATGGCCTTGCAGTCCATCATCCCAAACCTCTTCAAGTTCTCTATTGCATACTTCCCTTATCTGAGGGATATTCCATCCACATTCTGCCACACCTCCATACCTAGAAAATAATGCATCATACACAAGTCCTTCATTTCAAACTCGGCAGCAAGCTTTCTCTTCATATCAGCAATCAACCCATCCATACCTGTTACAAACAGATCATCTACATACAGTAGGAGCATCATTGGGTTGCCATCTTCAACCTTGTAGTAAAGGTTGGAATCTGCTTTACTCTTGGTAAAGCTCAAATTGGATAGAAAGCTGTCAATTCTACCGTACCATGTCCTGGGTTCCTGTTTCAAACCGTATAGGGATTTCTTCAATCTGCACACATGAGACTCCCTGTCATGTGTCTCAAAACCAAGTGGTTGTTCTACATACACTTCCTCTTCCACTACACCATTCAAGAAA